>CM035110.1:43281940-43590574 GCA_020205505.1 Panax japonicus | reverse complement strand
CCAAAACGTTATTTATCCCTCAATGAAAATATCAAGTTCTCTAATTCAAATCAATTAGCAATGAGAAGAGTTGACCCTAATTACTATATATTACACATATCCTCAAGGTATTTGATGTGGGATAATATATATATATATATATATATATATATATATATATAGATATATATATATATATATATATGAAATGTTATCTAAGGGAATTCCTTAGCCAAACTAAGACTACATAACAAAACGACATATATAGTTTCACATTTAAAGTTAAGTTTTTTATTTTTGAATTTTATATAAAAAATATTTTATTTTAAAATTTTATAAAAAACTACGTTGTTTTATTAAGTAGACTTAGTCAAGCTTGGCTAAGGTATGCCTTAAGAAGTTTCATCGTATGTATATATATATATATCGTAAGACCCCAAATTTTATGAATAAAAATTAATTTTCTCAAAATATTTTTTTAAGTATTAAGGTGTTGATTTGATATAATGTTATAATTGTGGGTAATATTTATAAATTTTGCAAAGTATGTAAGTTGTTATAAAATATTCAATTGGTCGGAGAATATTCTTTTTGTCGGGGAATATCCGTAAGACGGCTCAATCATTGGTGGACCCCACAACGGAATTACTGTCAGAGTTAGAAAATGACAGAAACATCTTTTTATGAAAATAACGGCAAAAGTTTTATCGTTAACTATTGAAATACCCGGTGATAAAAGTTAAGTAATACGTGTGGTTGCGTAGTAGCATACGATATTGATTATTGATGCTTACGTGAGAAGTCACTCAGTTTCATTCAATTATTGCTACAATAATTATTGTATAGTATCTCACGTTATTTGATTCAATTATTGTCACAATATTTATATTATTAAATCAATAATTGAGACGAAAAAATTATTTATATTATTTGCATTATTGATGATGTCTAGAAAGTTCTGTCGTGGAAAGGGGTTTGATCATCTAATTGCGCGTCAATAAGGAGAAATCCTTATTGGAAAGTCCTCTCTTTCCTGGAAAAGTTCTGGTTGTTAATATTGCGAGTTATAATAATGATGAATAAATATTGTTAAAAATATAGAGGGGATTTTTATGAAGTATTTGTTGTGAATTGTGATTATTATTTGGACCTCCACTTACCCATTTTTCAAAATAATTCGTAGAAAGTTATTCAGTATATATATATATATATATAATAAAGATGGGGGCCATATGTGGGGCCCACGTGTGAAAGAAAAATGAATTGGGAGGGAGTTTTGGAGGTTCACGGGATATATATATACTAAATTTTAATTTATATGAAAAATAAAATATATTATATTTTATTATGCATATTATTTGCATATTTTGTGCATAGTATTTGCATAGTCAAAAATTAAATTATTTTAGAAAATTCAGTCGACGCCCGTGATTTCATATAAAAGCACTGTGCAGTCCGTGATTTTTTTTCTTTATTATGCATCCAAATAGTATCCTTCCATTCTCCTATAAATAGGATGCTCAGTTTAGAAAAGAAAATCACACCAGAATCAGAGAATTCCTCTTCTATAATATTAAACGTATTTCTTTAGAGTTTAAGGAAGTTTTGAGTGTAGAAAATAGTGAAAATTTTCTTCAAGAATATATCTACTATACCAGTCAGAATTGCTCTCTTTTTGAGGTAAGGGATATTATTTATTTTATATTCGCTTACGATATTATTTTTCGTATTCGTAAGAAATTTTATTTCATTCAATATTCATAAGAAATATTATCTTTGTTTAATATTTGTAAAAAATATTATCTTCGTTCAATATTCGTAAGGAATATTATTTTCGTTCAACAGTCCTAAGAGATATTATTTTTGTTTAGTATTCGTATGAAATAATATTTTCTTCCATACTTTGTATTATGTAAGTAATATTATTTCGTTTCAGATTCTGAATTTTACACTCATTTTATTAAAGTTTTGGCTTCTATACTCAATGAAATTAGTAGAATATACTTAAAATTTGCGTTTCATCGAGTATCTTTTCATGAAAATATTATTCTGAGCATTCTTGATAAAGTTTAATTTTTTAATGCTGGAGTACTATTCACAGGATACTATTCATGAAGTACTATTCATGAGGTACTATTCACTCAAGTACTATTCACCCGAGGAACTATTCATAATAAAAAATGATTTCTTTTCGATCCAAGTCATTTTTGATACAATATTATTCTTGAATTTTTCTCCACAAAGCAATATCATGTTGACAATTTGGACATTAATAAATTATAGATAAATTAAATTATAAATCTTTAAAATTTATCCTTTACTTTCATTTAATTAAATTCTTATATCATTGTCATTATCCTTATGCTTATATTGTGATGAAAGTCATCTTCGGCCAAGGGTGTAAAGATGAACTGTTGATTGGTATGATAATGATCAGGGATTATTCGGTGTAATCATGACCTGTAATGTTACAAATAATGTGGTAAAAGTCCTCATCGGCCCGTAGTGCATTGGTAGACAGTTGTTGGTATGATCATGACCATGCGTTCTCTTCGGCCAACGGTGCAAAGATGAATTATTGTTTGGCATGTTCATGACCATTGGTGAAATCACGAATATCCTTGGCCCGTAGTGCATGGATAATTCGTGGTCATGATACTAATGAATATCATTGGCCCGTAGTGCATGGATAATTCGTGGTCATGATACTAATGAATATCCTTGGCCCGTAGTGCATGGATAATTCAATGATGTAGATTATTTATTAAGCTGAGTCTCAGCGATAAAAATTGATGATAAACTTTTAAATCATAGAAGATAGTAGATATCATGTTATACTTGACTCTTATAATGAATTGCTTATTCTGCTGCAGTTGTTGACCTAAAACTTGTTGTCTATTATATTTTATAAGTTGTTATACTGTTGAAGGCTAAGAATAATTTATTCTGCATTATCTTAGTCATAATATTTCTTTACTGGGCTAGTTGGGCTCACCCTTTTCTTTCACTGTTCTCTTCAGGAAATGAGAATATAGTTGGGACTAGTCGGGAAATGGATTGACGGTCCAGATGGATGTTTTAGTAGTCTTCACTATTTTGTGAAATAGTGTGATAATAATTTTAATGAGATTGAATTTGAGTTTGGATATTGTCTAGAAGACAATATTCGTGTTAAAACTCTCATCTATGTGTTGTCGTATTTTACATGACAATTGTATTAATTAAGTTGTATTTGAATTTTGTACCATATATTTGGCGACTCTGAATGCGTGATGTATACCTATTTTGGGGGCGTCACACACACATATACATATATATATATATATATATATATATATGTAAACCCTAGCTAAATCCTGATTAATAAATCCTAAACCTGGTTAATAAACCCTCAACCCTAGTTAATAAACCCACAAAATAGTTAATAAACTATAAACCTGTTGATTAAGTTGATGTAGAACACAAATCTTTCAAAATTAGATGCAAGTTTTGCTATTTTGTTGTCAGTTGAAGGGTTTTGCTAGAGCAGTTTCAGGTGTTAAGGCGTCCGCTAGTAATACTAGCAGATGAAGTAATTTTTTTGATGCGCCGACTTTCGTTCACTTTGGGTATAATGCTCCAATTTGTGTACTTACACCGTTCACTAGTATTACGAGCGGAAACCGTGTTCCTCTTTTTAATCTTGATCATTGATATTTAGAATAGACGCTATTGATAGTGTTTGTCCTTTTTAATTCAATCAAATATATATTATGGATCATTATATATATGAGGTTCCATCCACAGCAACCGATTGCTGTGGAACAACCCTTTTTTGGCATGATGAAATTTCGACTGGAGCAAAAAAAAAATCAGCAAGTCAAAAAAGGGGTTGCTTCACAGTAACCGGTTGTTGTGGATGAAACCCCTATATATATATTGATGCCAATTACAACAATTGATGGGACTCAATGCAGAAATCTTATGACCCTGTTAGAGATATTGGTGACGTTGTTTGTTGGTGGTGTTGTATTTGGTGACATTTACGTCTGTCGACATTGGTGAAGTCATATAAGAGGGTGTGGGGTCAATTGACCCCACTTAATTTTTATTTTATTTTATAATATATGATAAATTTAGAAGAAATTTTAGTATAATGGATAAATTGACCGCATTGAAATTTTATAAATTTCTTAATACACGGGGTCAAATTGAATTTTTTATAATTTTTTCAATTCCATATTACTTATAATCCTTGATGTATGCATCTTCCTCTAATATTTTTAAAATAAATAATAATCTAATTTATATTATTTTTATAACATAAGAAATTTAAATATTTATTAACAAATTTGTGATTAGAACGGCGTATTAGGGGTCAATAAGGGGTGTGTATATATATAATGTTATTACTTATTATATTAACAATATTGTAATCAAATACATGTTTTACCTATGCAATCGGCCAAAAAACACAAAATTATGTTTTTTTTTTTGAAGAGAGAAAATTATGTTAAAAAATTGTCCCGTGGCACTGCCCCCGAACCCTCGCCAAATTATTTATAACATGACAATATTTTGACCCCATTAAATACAAATCCTGGCTTCGCAGTGTCTGTCGATAATAGTTTCACTCAAAGGTGACAAACTTTGGCATCCTCGATGAATTTGTCTATCACATATACGAAGTATTTATTTAATTTTTTGGTCATTAACGTCATTATTTTCGTCGCTTATGGTCATAGGCAACGAAAATTTCCGTTGTTGATGAGTTTGTCAAGCCTGTGGTACTTCACGATGGAGCTCAGGCGACGGGCCAATGATATGGGAGATGACGGGGCAGACAATAGAAATGTTCGTCGACAATTACGTATTATCGAAGCCCTAGGGTCATTAGGGACAAACTATTCCAACAATCTTTCTTTGTAGTGTATATTATTAGAGCAAAAATTATATTGTCACAATAATGAGTTTAATTGAAATAATTATAAAACTGTAGTTAAATGTAAATTTAATCTAATAGCATTATTTTTAGGAAATTGATATTTTCACAATACTTTTTAATATTTTCACATGGAAAGTGTCGCTATAGATGTATAGTGACGGTAAAAACCGTTGCTATAGAATTTATAGCGACAATTTTTATGTAAAAATATTATTTTCTATTATGAATTTATCAGTTTCCTATTTTTTTAACACCCTAAACTAACGTCCTTATCCGAAAGTGATGTATAGTACTACAATACTAGAATTGGAGAAAGTAAATAGTAGAAAAATAATAAATATACCGGACCGTTGGGATCAAGTGAAACATGGCGTCGAGAAAATCTGGTGCCTCTTGTATTAGCAATCCATACATCATATCCATTATCAGCCAATATCAATGGTAGACATTGGTCAGCATCATTATTTAGAAACCAATACATTCCATCCTGTACAGAGCCAAAACTTTTCATCACTAGGAGCTAAGTACTAGCTTATAATTTTCTTCGTTGAATAAAAAATTAATAATATTTTGATGACAAAAAATTAAAAAAAAAAATAGAATATAAAATGATGTGCATGATAGTAATTGATTATAACCATTAGACACAATATATATATAGTAGAATATCAACTAATTATAATTAAAAATATCATTTTGTATCTATTTTTTTTGTAGCCATCTTTTGTCACACTAGTATTACTCTTAAAAAAATACTAAAATTAAGAAGTTAAATGTGTTAATATCAAATAATATATACACAAGAACATTCTATTAAAGAGTAAGATGGAACAATGATCAATGTGAAGAAATAAGTTGAAATACAATCATTATAGAATACATAAGAAAAGAAAATGTGGTATACATTTTAAGAATAAATGTTTTAATTATTATCTTATCTAGAAGTGTGTGTGTGTGTGTGTGTATATATATATATAATTATTAAAAATAATTACATTACATGTATATCATAGAGTTATCATAAGATTAGAATTTACAATAATGTTTAGTTAGATTGAAATTATATGGGGTGTTTGATAAAAATTGAATGAATCTGAATGAATTTTTTTTTGATAATTAACATGTTTGAAACATTTTTATTATTTTACCCCTATGAAAAATTCAAAGTTGCTGCAAATTTATTTAATATAATAATTAATATTTGTTTTTTTGATTTTTAATTTTTTGATTTAATTTTATTTTATTTTATTCAGCTGCTCATTCAGCCATTCAGCAAAAAAAAACTGATTTAGCCATTCAGTTAAATCATTTGACCGATTCATCCATTCAGACGATTTTTTTCCAAAATAAACACACTTAATGGCTGATCGATTCAGCCATTCAGCCATTTAGATGTATTCAGTCCTAAACAAACAGCCCCATCATCTCATTACTTGTTTAAATTATGTATTATATAAATGCAAACACCAAGTGAGAGTTATTACTATTCACAACAATATAGTTATAAGTAATTCATCCAGAAGGAATTAACATATGCATATAAAAGCACACTTGATTTTCGTCCGTGATTGTTTTGGTACTAATTTTGGTATCATCTTAGCATTAAATTCTATTAAATTTGGTAATTAATGGACACATTAAAGATTTTATTTTCCTATTTGCATCTTATTCTTCTTCCCCTAATTGTTTGAAAATGCTTCTTATTCTTCATTCCCTAATTGTTTGAGTAATTGTTCAACACTACTGAATTTTACTCAACTTTGATGAAAATATTTACTTTTTTTTTTATTATTAGTAATTATTATTAAGGGATTCCAAATTATTATTATTTCTTTTGGTTTGAATGGGATGTTTTTAAGTTTTTCATTACAAAGAGCTGCTATTTTTTTTAATGATATAATAAGTTGGATCTGTTTTATTTTATTGATGTAATGATTATTTTATGCTCATATATTTAAGAAGTGAAAGGAGTGTTTGGAGGCTTGGCATATAAAACTACATGCACACAGCACGCGTAGTTGGTGAAATGATTAAACGAAGTCACCGAATTAAAGTTGCCATCTACGATCAAGTGAATGTTAATCAACAATATTCTCATGTTGACCAAATTTTGAGGCACAAGGAAGAAGCCATTAAGAAGAAATTCAAGTGTGATGTCAAGAAATTACAGAAGAAACTGATCAACAAATTAAGGGCTAGCCACAATCTCCATAAAGATTGAATTCAATTTGTCAAGTACCAATAATAGGCACACCAAAATATGGGATCCTGACCCAACATACTCCTCTTACACTCAACCTTCAGGACAAGGTTTTTTTAAGCAGGAAGGAATGTTACGTACAATTTAATGTTTTAATTAGGAATAATTTGATTAAGTTTTTTGATGTTAGCAATCGTAGTCAGAAATTAATATTTTTATATAATTTTTTAATATTTATATATAAAAATTATCGTTATAAATTTTATAATAACAAATTTTATCGTCACTATATATCTATAAAGATACTTTTTTTTAATAGTTAGATTTTTCGTTGAACTTATCATGCTTAATAGGGATAACTATGGTAGTGGAGTAGTGGAGTAGTGGAGTTGTGGAAGTAGTGAGCTGATTGTCGGTCACTTGTTCCAATATTTTTCTTACACGTGTTAGGATATATTGCCTATAAAGGCAAACAATTTTTATTAATAAAATATCATAAGAGAATTATTATTAAAAAAAACTTTAAGCGTTTTCAATGGCATCGGTTTTCTTCGAATTAAAACACCAAAAAAGATGAGTTCAAGTTTAGACCCGGCAAATCAAGCCTAAGTTGGCGGGCTGGGCTGGCCGGTCTGCCACGAGTCAGGCTTTGGGATGTAAAATTTTAACTCAGTAAAACTCGAACGTTTTTGTCTTGCTTGTTTTTAGCCCGGCCCGCCACCTGTCCGGTCCGTTTTAGCAAAATCCAAAAAAATAACATAAAATAAGTACGATTTGGTCTCGGCTTGCGGACCGGGCTTTGGACTGCAAAATTTTAGCCCAGCAAAATCGAACCTTTTTGACCACCTATTTTTGGCTTGGCCCGCCACTCGCCCGGCCCATTTGGGTTTGACACCCCGTTTGCCAGGTCTATTCATGTCCGTATGAACCCACCAAAGGTACTAGTTCGTATCAAACTAACAGAAAATAACTTACCTACTGCAATTCAATATTGCGGTAATTAATATTCGTCCACAACTTATAAATTGGTCAAAAACAATTTATAAGTTATTTTTTACTAAGGGTTTGGTTGTGTTTTTTTAACTTATAAGTAGGGTTTGAGAAGTAATAATTTTTTACTTTACAAAAATTAACTTATAAGTTATTTTAAAATAAGTAGATTTGACCAAATGTAAAGACTATTTTACCCTTGTTTTAATAGTCTTTACATTGTATTTTAATTTATTAGTCATTTTAATCAAACAAACTTCACATTTTATTTTAACTTAATTTCTGCCTTAAATGTCAAAACACTTTTATTTATAAGACCACATAAAATTACTTATAAGTCATTTTAAAATTTAACTTACAAATCATTTTAAAATAAGTCATCTCTGAACATGCCCTTATTATGCAAAACTATGTTAATGTTGACCATCAAATCATGCAATAGACAATGTAAGATATGTTGTTCATTTAGGTTTTATAGTCACCATTTGCTATGAATCATCTTTTTTTGGCTAAATATTATAAATCATCTCTCTCTCTCTTCTCATATATATATATATATATATATATACACACACACACACACACACAAACGCGCACATACATAGTTAGGCCAGTACATAAAATGGTTCCGGGAAGCAGTTGGGCAGGTCTCAGATTTGAATTATTTTCAGGCGGTAGGGCTATTTTAGAATGGGTTGGACCTTGTTAAGTCAACTTAATTGGTAAAGGAGTTAATGTTCAACCATCCTAAGAGTTTGGCTGAAGCCTTCAATAAAGCTGAGGATCTCATTGTGGTTGAAGAGGCTATGGGTAGTCTGAACCCAAACTCGTCAGAAAAACCGAAGGAGAAAGAAAAGGACAGAGGGAACAATAATGATAAGCCGGGTGGCTACCAAAAGAAGTATAACAAAAATAATGGTGGGACAGGTGGAGGACGCCCATCGTTCCAAAATTAGAGGGTGAACAAAATTTACACTAAGCTGAATACTGATCGGGCTATTATTCTGGAGCATATGAGAGATAAGCCATACTACGAGATACAAAAGTACAGTTCGAAGGCTGATAGAGGGAATCTGAGTAAGTACTGTGAATACCATATGAGTGATGGGCATCCCACGAAAACTTGTTGGAACTTGAAGGACATCCAGAATGGGAATTTAGTTCAATATGTTGCAGAACGAGACGCTTCAGGGACACTGCAGGCAAACAACACCTCGTCATCAAAACTGAACCCCCATCCCCAACAACAGGATCAGACCTGGGCGGTGCGCCGGATGGTGGATATGATCACAGGCGGGTCGGTCGGGAAAGTTGCTGGAAAAAAGAGAAGAGGATTCCTAGACACGGTACTGACGGTGTCTGACCATCCTGTTAGGTGTGAAAGACCATACCCCAGTTCAGTAATTTATTTCACTGATGAAGACTTTCCTTTGGAGCCCATCGAACCACATGAAAGAGCTTTGGTTATCATTGCGCAAGTGGGATCGATGAATATGAAAGAGCTCTTAAGTGGATATTTTGTATGCTCATGCTTACCAGAAAATGGATTTGGTTGGTTAGAAGTTGGAGGTCGGCTAGGAGCCCCCCCTATATGGATTCAGTAATAACCAGGTTATGGTTGCAGGGACGATCTAGCTACCAATTATCTTTGAGATAGCTTCTTGTTAGGTGGAGATAGTTTGCCAATTTTTTGTAGTGCATATGGATTCGGTGTACAATGCCATATTGGGAAGGCCGACTTTGGCAACTCTCCAGGTGGTGACTTCAATTCCTCATTTCAAAATCAAGTTTCCTACTCCAAACGAGGTTGGGGAGGTGGCAGGCAACCTCGATTTGGCCAGAAGGTGACATGAATGATTTAATCTCTTTAGGAGTGGGAGTTAGCAAACATAAATAGATGATGGCGATATAGATTGAACCTTTTACCGAGGGTATTTTAAAGCCTTTGGTCACGCCGGCCGAAGATACCGAGGATGTGGAATTGATTCCTAGCAAGAAAGATAGGACAATGAAGATCGGGTCCGGATTGCAGGAACCTTTTCGGACTAGTTTGGTGGAATTTCTGTAATGTTATGCTGATATCTTTGAATGGACTCCCAGTGACATGCCCGAGGTTGATCATAAGGTGGTCGTGCATAGGTTGCATGTAGATTCGACAAAGAAACTAGTTTGATTGAAGAGGGGAATTTTTGCCCCGGAGAGACAGAAGATAATTGATGAGGAGATAGCTAAGCTTTTAGTAGCGGATTTCATTTTTGAAATTGACTACCTTGAGTGGATAGAGAAAGTGGTATTAGTTCAGAAGTAGAATGAGAAGTGGCATGTTTGCATCGATTATACGAATTTGAATAAGGCATGTCTGAAGGATTTTTATCCACTTCCCCATATTGATCAGCTGATTGATGCCACTTCGGGGTATGCTCTGCTCAGTTTTATGAATGCATTTTTGGGTTACCATCAGATTTTGATGCATAAGGAGGATATCCCGAAGACTACCTTCATCACGCATAGGTCGATTTATGCTTATAAGAAGATGACTTTCAGGTTATTGAATGTTGGGGCTACTTATCAGAGAATGATTAACTATGTGTTTTTGAAGCAGAGCATGAAAGTCTATGTAGATGATATGATCATCAAGAGAATTTCAATACGAGGTCACTTGTACGATTTGGAGGATTGATTCCAGACAGTTCGACATCATAAGCTCATATTGAATCCAACGAAGTGTACCTTCGGTCTGGGAGCAGTGAAGTTTTTGGGTTACCTGATTAGCAAGAGAGGAATTGAGGCAAACCCGGAGAAGATAAGGGAAATTTTAGATATGAAGTCTCCTCAGTCGTATAAGGATGTTAACCGTCTGACAGGTCGAATAACATCTTTGAGGAGATTCATGTCTAAGTCGGTAGAAAGGTGTTTGTCATTTTTTAATTCGTTAAAAAGGCCGAAGAACGAGAAGACCTTTCAATGGACTTCATAGCGTGAGAATTCTTTTCAAGGGATAAAGAAGTACTTATCTTCGGCCCATTTTCTAGTGAAGCCAGTTCCTGCTGAATCCTTGTATTTGTATTTGGCGATAAGTTTGTTGGCGGTAGGAGCTGTTCTGGTGCAGGAGATTGGAGGTAAGCAAGACCTGGTTTACTATACGATCCATGCTTTTAGGGACGCAAAAATAAGGTATCCGAACCTGGAGAAGTTTGCCTATGCATTGATAATAGCCAGTAGGAAGCTCCGACAGTACTTCCAGGGTCGGTAAATAGTGGTATACACGGATCAACAATTGAAGAAGGTGTTGGGAAAACCAGAGGTTTTGGGTCGGCTTGCAGCGTGGGCAATGGAATTGTCACAATTTATAATATAGTATCATCCTCGGACGACAATAAAGGGCCAGGCATTGGCTGACTTTGTGGTGGAGCGTTTATTTTCTGAGAAAAATGACAGTTTGGATCAGACAGAAGGGATCGTTTGGACAGTAACGGATGCTCAGCAGATTCAGAGTTCATGGGCGTTGTATGTAGATGGGTTCTTTTGTAAGACCCTGAATTTTATGAAATGAAAGTATTAAATTTTCTTAAAATTATTATTTAGTAAATGGTTAAATTGATAAAAGGCTAAAGTTAAGGGTGTTATTTGAAATTTATTGTAAAGTAAACAAGTTGTCATAAATATTCGTTGTGTTGAGGAATATTCGTACGACGACACAATCATTGGTGGATCCCACAACGGAAGTATTGTCGTAGTTAGAAAACGACAGAAATATCTTTTTATAAAATAATGGTGAAAGTTTTACCGTTAAACTGTTGAACTGCCTGGTGGTAAAAATACAGTAATGCGCGTGATTGCATAGTAGCACACGGTATTGATTATTGATGCTTACGTGAGAAGTCACTCAGTTATACTCAATTATTGTTACAGTAATTGCTGCATAATATCTCTCATATTATTGATTCAATTATTATCACAATATCATCTGCATAATATTTATTATTATTAAATCAATAATTGAGACAACAAAGTTATTCATATTATTATTTGTAATATTGACGATGTCTAGAAAGTTCTGTCGAAGAGAGGTTTGGTCACCTAATTATGCACCAATAGGAAGAAATCCTTATTTGAAATCTCTTTCTTTCCTGGGAATGATCTGGTTGTTAAATATTGTGAGTTATAAAATTAATGATGAATAAGTTCGTGTTGATTAAAGATGAAATTGATATTTCTATTGTGTTGGGATTATTAGTGTTAGTGGAAATCGACATCTATTCCGATAATAATTGATGTCTGGAGGTTATATTGACCAATCGGGTAATTAATCGGATAAATAAGCAATTAATTGCTATTAATTCACATGCTTATAGCTATTTATTCACATGTGTGTAATATTGATTCACATGCATGTATATTAGGGGAGTTGGTGCAAGATTGATAATACTTGCATGACTAAATTAAAAATGGAGGTATAGATGAAGGTACTATACTATAATTATTTTTTTCACATGTATAGAACTATTGAGTCACATGATTGTACTATTGATTCACATGATATACTATTAGTGGAGGTGGTGCAAGTTGGATAATACTTGCAGGACTAAATTAAAAATAAAGGAAAAGATGAAGGTATTATATTATAATATTTCGAGCCCCAAAACGTGCAATTATCGAAACTATATTTTTCTATAAATAGAAGTTCATTCTTCTTTCATTCTCACCAATTTACTAAGACTCACAAGAGCAATTATAGAGAGAGAAGCTATAGAGAGAAAGAAGAAGAGAAGTCTGCTACTTCACTATTCTAGTATCCAGTCTTCTTCTGAGGTAAGAAGTATTATTTATTTCATATTCTGAAGAAATATTATTTTTCTTATTCATATGAATATTATTTTCGTTTAATATTCATAAGGAATATCATCTTCGTTTAATATTCGTAGGAATATTATTTCCGTTCAAAAGTCGTAAGGGGTATTATTTCTTTTGTATTCATGAAGAAAGTTATTTTCTTTCAATACTCGTAAGGGTTGTTATTCTATTCTTTATTATTCTGTTGGAATAACCTGTCTACGTGGACTACCGCATGCATGGTAAAATTCTTCTATTATTCCATTCTTTATTATTCTATTGGAATAACCTGTCTACGCGGATTACCGCATGCATGGTAAAATTCTTCAATTATTCCATTCTTTATTATTCTTTTGGAATAACCTGTCTACGCGGACTACCGTATGCATGGTGAATGACCCTTCATATTCATTTTTTTATTAAATTGTGGAAATGATATGTCTACGTGGATTACCGCATTGTGGATGAAAATCCATTTACAGTTTCGTATATTCTATTATACTCGTATGAGATATCCTTTCTTTTGTACACATCATGAAATATCGTTTTCTTTTGTATTTTCCTTTTATGAGTACTATTCACGAAATACTATTCATGGGTACTATTCACAAAGTACTATTCATAAAGTACTATTCATAAAGTACTATTCCTAAAGTACTATTCACGGGGTACTATTCTTGAAGAACTGGTTTGAAAACCTTTTTAAATCATAGAAGATAGTAGATATCATGCTCTACTTGACTCTTCTAATGGATTGCTTATTCCACTGCAGTTGTTGATCTAAATCTTTGTGTCTATTATATTCTATCAGTTGTTATATTGTTGAAGGCTAAGAATAATTTATTTTGCATTATCTTAGTCATAATATTTCTTACTGGGCTAGTTGATCTCACCCTTTGCTTTCATTGTTCTCTTCAGGAAATGAGAATATATTGTTGGGACTAGTCGGGGAACGGAGTGACGGTCCAAATGGTTGTATTAGTAGTCCTCACTATTCTATGAAATAGCGTGATAATAAATATAATGAGGACTCCATTGAGTCTGGATATTATCTAGATGACAATATTCGTATTAAAATTCTCAGCTATGTTTTGTCGTATATTATCCGACAATTATATAATTAGGTTTGTATTTGATTTATGTACCATATATTTGGCGAATCAAGATGGGTGATGTATACCTGTTTTGGGGGCGTCACAGCTTGTATCAAAGCTTAGGGATATGATCCCTAGCTGAGATGTGAGACAAAAACTAGGAGGGGAGAGACAGGGAATTGCTTCACTAGTATGACCTATCTAAGTTTATTTGGTATTTAATTAGTTAGTCAGAGTATATGGATAATATGTGATATGTCAATTAACCCTTGTTTTGTGGCAGTGTTTGAAAATGGCATCTGAAAATGTTGACTTAAGCAATGAAGCACATGAGAGCGTTGAGTCACCAACGATCAATACCCAGGATAATGTGCAACAGGAAGATAATAATCCTAAGGTAAATAACAACACCGATTAAATGATGAATGATGGGATGTTTAGAGGCTTTATGTAATTCAAGCAACATCAGGGGTGAGAGACTTTGGTTCAAAATGCAGGTGAAAAAACTGGTAACTCTTGGATGGTCACCACTAAGCAGTTTAAGGAGTTGGGACCACTGAAGTTTTTGGGAGAGCCAAAACCACTTAAGGCGGTGACATGGATAAAGCAGATCACAAAGATATTTGATGTCTTGGGATGCTCCGAGGAGAAAATATTCCCTTTGCAACCTTCATGTTGCGAGGAGAGGCAGATTACTGGTGGGAATTAGTAAAACGTACTCAGCTTGCCATAATGAAGATGTCTTGGGAGAAGTTCCAAGAACTGTTCACCGATAAGTACTTTCCCGAAAGTATTCATCACATGAAGGAGGTAGAGTTCATCAATCTGGAGCAAAACAATATGACCATGTCGCAGTACGAAGCTAAGTTTGTCGAGTTGTTCCGGTTTTTGTCACACTTGGTTGATAATGAGGAGAGAATGACACGGATATTTCTAAGAGATTTGAAACCTGAGATACGTTAATACCTCATTTCTCAGAAACTTTGTTTATATTCAGATTTTGTGAATAAGGCTCAGTTATTGGAGCGCGATAATGAGCCAGCCCAACCAAAAGATAATAACCAACAACACAATAATAATCGTACCGGTGGCAACGACCATCGGAACAACGATAACCATCGTGAAGAAAATTATTAGGGAAGAAATGGTAACCACTTCGGTTGTAATCATGGCCAAGATAATAGAAGAAATGATTCAAGTGGAAATTTCAAGAAGAGAAGATTTAACGATGATGGGAAGACGTCGGCAACAACATCAACAACAAATTCTAGGGGATGAGAAAGACCGCCAGTTAGATGCTACAGATGGGGAGAAGAGGGACACATAAGTCCAAACTGTAAACAGCCTTCCAAGGTATGTTTTAGTTGTGAGAAAGATGGTCACATAGATCGATTTTATCTTGTAACAAAATTAAATCCAGTTAGGACAGTAGCACCAAAGGCGGATACGGACAAAACAAAATCGGTGGTTTCAGGAAGAGCGTTTTTCGCTACTTCTCAAAAAGTGAGTAACCCAAACGAAGTTATCACGGGTTAGTTAATCATAAACTCTTGCGAATTCTATACCTTATTTGATACCTGTTCTACCCATTCTTTTATTTCTCCTACTTGCGCTCAACGTTTAAATTTAACTCTGGAGAAATTAGACTTTGACCTATCTATTGAAACTCCGTTAGGAGAAACCTTCATTACATGTGCTACCCAAGTCTTGGATGAGAGTCACGATTTTTAAATAATATTTCTATAGTTAATAAATTTCCTGACGTATTCTTGAAAAACTTCCTGGCCTACCCCAGAGCGTGAAATCAAATTTTGTATTGACCTCAATACAAAACCCATTTCTAAAACCTCAAATATTTCTTCACCTAAAATGAACGTATTATGCGCCAAAGATGTTGGCTCGAACTGTTGAAGATTACGATAATACCATTCAATACTATCGTGGAAAAAACGAACGTGGTAGCTAACGCGTTGAGTAGATGATCGTATGCGTTTACGAGTACGACGTTGTTAACACAAAGACCCATTTCATATGACTTACAAAAGATGGAGATAGAGTTAAAGACTCCAAGACCCCACGTGATGATATCAAATATACGAGTAGAATCGACTTTAATCGATAAAGTTAAAGCCGCTCAAGCTACAGACTCAGAGCTGATGAATATGAAAAAGAAAGTTCATGAGGGCGTTATTCTATAAGAAAGAGTCGATCTCAACCCTCGATTTAATTGGTCCATTTGAAATACTTGATCAAGTAAGAAATGTGGCCTATAGACTCGCATTATCTCTAAGTATGTCGCGTGTTCATAATGTTTTTTACGTATCGATGTTACATAAATATGTGAACGACCCGAACCACATTATTAAATTAGAACCGGACGAGATAGTTGAAGATTTAACGTATGAAGAGCTAACTGTTAAAATCTTGGATAAGAAGGAACATATTCTACGCTCAAAGGTTATACCTCAAGAGTTATAATCTGACGAGATATCATCACCTCTTTGGTATACCAGGTACGTATATAAATTTAGAGGGTGAAATTTCATAAGAAGGGGAGATTTTAAGACCCCAAATTTTATGAAATGAAAGTATTAAATTTTCTTAAAATTATTATTTAGTAAATGATTAAATTGATAAAAGGTTAAAGTTAAGGGTGTTATGTGAAATTTTCTGCAAAGTAAGCAAGCTGTCATAAAATATTCGTTGTGTCGGGGAATATTCGTTTGGTCGGAGAATATTTGTTTTAACAGGAAATATTCGTATGACGACACAATCATTGGTAGACCCCACAATAGAAGTATTGTCGTAGTTAAAAAACGACAGAAATATCTTTTTATAAAATAACGGTGAAAGTTTTACCGTTAAACTGTTGAACTACCTAGTGGTAAAAGTACAGTAATACGCGTGGTTGCATAATAGCACACAGTATTGATTATTGATGCTTACGTGAGAAGTCACTCAGTTATACTCAATTATTGTTACAATAATTGCTGCATAATATCTCTCATATTATTGATTCAATTATTGTCACAATATCATCTGCATAATATTTATTATTATTAAATCAATAATTGAGACGACAAAGTTATTTATATTATTATTTGCAATATTGACGATGTCTAGAAAGTTTTGTCGAGGAGAGGTTTGGTCACCTAATTGCGCGCCAATAGGGAGAAATCCTTATCGGAAATCCCCCTCTTTATTGGGAATGATCTGATTGTTAAATATTATGAGTTATAATATTAATGATGAATAAGTTAGTATTGATTAAAGATAAAATTGATATTTCCATTGTGTTGGGATTATTAGTGTTAGTGGAAATCGACATCTATTTCGATAATAATTGATGTTTGGAGGTTATATTGACCAATCGAATAATTAATCGGATAAATGAGTAATTAATTGCTATTAATTCACATGCTTATAACTATTTATTTTCATTTGTGTACTATTGATTCACATGCATGTACTATTTGGGGAGGTGGTGCAAGATTGATAATACTTGCATGACTAAATTAAAAATAGAGGTATAGATTAAGGTACTATACTGTAATTATTTTTTTCACATGTGTAGAACTATTGAGTCACATGATTGTACTATTGATTCACATGATATACTATTAGGGGAGGTGGTGCAAGTTTGATAATACTTGCAGGACTAAATTAAAAATAAAAGAAAAGATGAAGGCATTATATTGTAATATTTTGAGCCCCAAAATGTGCAATTATCGAAACTATATTTTCCTATAAATAGAAGTTCATTCTTCTTTAATTCTCACCAATTCACTAAGACTCACAAGAGCAATTATAGAGAGAGAAGCTATAGAGAGAAAGAAGAAGAGAAGTCTATTAATTAACTATTCTAGTATCCAGTCTTCTTCTGAAGTAAGGAGTATTATTTATTTAATATTCTGAAGAGATATTATTTTTCGTATTTGTATGAATATTATTTTCGTTCAATATTCATAAGGAATATCATCTTCGTTTAATATTCGTAGGAATATTATTTTCGTTTAACAGTCGTAAGGGGTATTATTTCTTTCGTATTCATGAAGAGAGTTATTTTCTTTCAATACTCGTAAGGGTTGTTATTCCATTCTTTTTTTTTTGTTGGAATAACCTGTCTACGCGGACTACCACATGCATGATAAAATTCTTCTCTTATTCAATTCTTTATAATTTTGTTGGAATAACCTGTCTACGCGGACTACCGCATGCATGGTGAAATTGTGTTATTCCATTCTTTATTATTCTGTTAGAATAATGTATCTACGCGGACTACTGCATGCATGGTAAATGACCATTCGTATTCATTCTTTATTAAATTGTGAAAATGATCTGTCTAGATGGATTACCGCATTGCGGATGAAAATCCATTTACAGTTTCGTATATTCTATTATACTCGTATGAGATATCCTTTCTTTTCTACTCGTCATAGAATATCATTTTCTTTTATATTTTCCTTTTATGAGTACTATTCACGAAGTACTATTCACATGTACTATTTATAATGTACTATTTATAATGCACTATTCACGAAGTACTATTCATAAAGTACTATTCATGGGGTACTATTTTCGAAGTACTATTCATGAGATACTATTCACCCAGGTACTATTCACCGGAGTACTATTCATGACAAAAATTGATTTCTTTTCAATCCAAATCATTTTTGATACAGTATCATTCTTAAATTTTACTCCACAAAGAAGTATCATGTTGACAATTTGGATATTTTTTAACTCTGGATAAATTTAAAGTCTTTAATATTTATCCTTGATTTCGTTTGATTAATGCTTTTATCATTGTCATCATCCTCATGCTTATATTGTGATGAAAGTCATCTTTGGCTTACGTGCATAGATGGACTGTTGATTGGTATGATTATGACTAGGGATCATTCGGTATAATCATGACCAGTAATGTTACAAATGATGTGGTAAAAGTCCTCATTGGCCCGTAGTGCATTGATGGACAGTTGTTGGTATGATTCTGACCAGGAATTATTTGGTATAATCATGACCATTGATGATTACATGAATATCCTAGCCCCGTAGTGCATGGATGATTCGATGATGTGGTTTATTTATTAAGCTGAGTCTTAGTGATAAAGTTGATGAAAAACTTTTTAAATCATAGAAGATAGTAGATATCATGCTCTACTTGACTCTTCTAATGGATTGCTTATTCCGTTGCAGTTGTTGATCTAAAACTTTTTGTCTATTATATTCTATCAGTTGTTATACTGTTGAAGGCTAAGGATAATTTATTCTGCATTATCTTAGTCATAATATTTCTTACTGGGCTAGTTGATCTCACCCTTTGCTTTCATTGTTCTCTTCAGGAAATGAGAATATAGTTGGGACTAGTCAGGGAACGGAGTGATGGTCCAGATGATTACATTAGAAGTCCTCACTATTATGTGAAATAGTGTGATAATAAATGTAATGAGGACTTCATTGAGTGTAGATATTATCTAGATGATAATATTTGTATTAAAACTCTCAGCTATGTTTTGTCGTATATTACCCGACAGTTGTATAATTAAGTTTGTATTTGATTTATGTACCATATATTTGGAGAATCGAGATGGGTGATGTATACCTGTTTTGGGGGCATCATAGTTGGTATTAAAGTTTAGGGATATGATCCCTGGCTGAGATGTGAGACAAGAACTAGGAGGGGAGAGACGAAGAATTCATTCGCTAGTATGACCTACCTAAGTTTATTTGGTATTTATTTGGTCGGTTAGAGTATAATGATAATATGTGATGTGTCAATTAACCCTTATTTTGTGGCAGTGTTTGAAAATGGCATCTGAAAATGTTGAGATAAGAAATGAAGCACATGAGACCGTTGAGTCACCAACGATCAATACCCAGGATAATGTGCAACAGGAAGACAATAATCCTCAGGTAAATAACAACACCGATCAAATGATGAAGGATGGGATGTTCAAAGGCTTTATACAATTCATGCAACATTCGACGAGAGAGACTTCGGTTCAAAACGATGGTGGAAACATTGACAACTCTCGGATGGTCACCACTAAGCAGTTCAAGGAGCTGGGACCACCGGAGTTTTTGGGAGAGCCAAAACCACTTAAGGCAGGACGTGGATAAAGCAGATCACCAATATATTTGATGTCTTGGGATGCTCCGAGGAGCAAAGGTTCCCTTTGCCACCTTCATGTTGCGAGGAGAGGCAGATTATTGGTGGGAATCAGTAAAACATACTCAGCCTGCCGCACTAAAGATGTCTTGGGAGAAGTTCTAAGAACTGTTCACCGATAAGTACTTTCTCGAAAGGATTTGGCATATGAAGGAGGTAGAGTTCATCAAGTTGGAGCAAAACAATATGACCATGTCGCAGTACAAAGCTAAGTTTGCTGAGTTGTCCCGGTTTGCGTCACACTTGGTTGATAATGAGGAGAGAATGGCGCGGATGTTTCTAAGAGGTTTGAAACCTGAGATACGTAATTACCTCATTTCTCAAAAACTTTGTTTATATTCAGATGTTGTGAATAGGGCTCAGTTATTGGAGCGCGATAATGAGCCAGCCCAACCAAAATATAATGACCAACAACACAATAATAATCGTACAAGTGGTAACGACCATCGGAACAACGATAACCACCGTGAGGAAATTATCAGGGAAGAAATGGTAACCACTTCGGTGGTAATCATGGCCAAGATAATAGAAGAAATGATTCAAGTGGAAAATTCAAGAAGAGAAGATTTAACGATGATGGGAAGACGTCGGCAGCATCACCAACAACAAATTCTAGGGGAGGAGAACGACCGCCAGTTAGATGATATAGATGCGGAGAGGAGGGACGCATAAGTCCAAACTGTTCACAGCCTTCTAAGGTATGTTTTAGTTGTGGAAAAGACGGTCACATAGCTCGATTTTGTCTTGTAGCGAAATCAAATTCAGCTGGGACGGTGGCACCAAAGGTGGATACGGACAAAACAAAGTCGGTGGTTTCAGGAAGAGCATTTTTTGTAACTTATCAAAAAGTGAGTAACCCAAACGAAGTTATCACGGGTTAGTTAATCATAAAATCTTGCGAAGTCTATACCTTATTTGATACTGGTTCTACCCATTCTTTTATTTCTCCTACTTGCGCTCAACGTTTAAATTTAACTCCGAAGAAATTAGACTTTGACTTATCCATTAAAACTTTGTTAGGAGAAACCTTCATTACATGTGCTATCCAAGTCTTGGATGAGAGTTACGATTTTTAAATGATATTTTTATTGTTAATAAATTTCTTGACGTATTCTCGTAGAACTTCCTGGCCTATGTGAGACCCCAAATTTTATGAATAAAGATTTAAATTTCTCGAATTTTTTTTTTCAAAATTATGGTGTGGATTTGAGATAATGTTATAGTTGTGGGTAATATTTATAAATTTTGAAAAGTATGCAAGTTGTTGTATAATATTCGATTGGTCGGGGAATATTCATTTTAACAGGGAATATTCGTACGACGACACAATCATTGGTGGACCCCACAACGAAATTATTGTCGGATTGAGAAAACGACAAAAATATTTTTATGAAAATAACAGCGGAAGTTTTATCATTAACTGTTGAAACACCCGGTGTTAAAAGTACAGTAATACGCGTGGTTGCATAGTAGCACACGGTATTGATTATTGATGCTTACGTGAGAAGTCACTCAGTTTTGTTCAATTATTGTTGTAGTAATTGTTGAATAGTATCTCACATTATTTAATTCAATTATTATCGATATTTTATATATTATTAAATCAATAATTGAGATAACGAAGTTATTAATATTATTATTTGCAATATTAACGATGTCTAGAAGTTCTGCCAAGGAGAGGTTTGGTCACCTATTTGCGTGCCAATAGGGAAAAATTCTTATTGAAAAGCCCCCTCTTTCCTGGGAACGACATGGTCGATTAATATTGTGAATTATAATAATGATGATAAATGTTGTTAAATATATTGAGGTGTCTTTTTATGAAGTCACAGAAGTTTATATATATATATATTATATAAATTTTGTTTTATTAGTATTATTAATGTAATAAAACAAAAAAGCTTTTTATATAAAACAGAATACTTTTATAAAGTTATTTGTTTTATTAGACAATAATTAGAATATAATATATCTTATTATGCATAGTATTTTGCATAGTAAAATCTTTTTATATAAAACAGAATACTTTTATAAAGTTAATTATTTTATTAGACAATAATTAGAATATAATATATTTTATTATGCATAATGTTTTGTATAGTAAAATCTTTTTATATAAAACAGAATACTTTTATAAAGTTATTTATTTTATTAGACAATAATTAGAATATAATATATTTTATTATGCATAGTATTTGCATAGTAAAATCTTTTTATATAAAACAGAATACTTTTATAAAGTTATTTATTTTATTAGATTTTAAATATATATATATATTTATATTATATTATATTGCATAGTATCCTTTCCATTCTTCTATAAATAGGATGCTTAGTTAGCATGGAAAATCACCCCAGAAGTTCAAAAAATTCTTCTTCAATAATCTTGAGCGCATTTATTTAGAGTTTAAGAAAGCTTTGAGCGTAGTGCAAGTTTTCTTCAAGTATATCCTTGCCCTACCAGTCGGAATACTCTTCTTTCTAAGGTAAGGGATAATATTTGTTGTACTCGTAAGGGGTATTATTTCTTTCATGTTCATGAAATGAGCTATTGTTATTCTATTTTTCATTATTATGTTGGAATAACCTGTATATGCGAAGTACCGCATACATGGTGAAATTCTTCTATTCTTCTATTCTTCATTATTATGTTGGAATAACATGCCTATGCGAAGTACCGCATACATGGTGAAATTCTTCTATTATTCCATTCTTTATTATTCTATCGGAATATCCTATCTGTGCGTTTACGCATGACCTGGTTCCATTATTTATTATTCTGATGGAATAACCTGTCTGTGCGGTCTATCGCATGCTTAGTGAATTCTTCTGTTATTCCATTATTTATTATTATGTCGGAATATCCTGTCTGTGCGTTTACGCATTACCTGGTTCTATTATTTATTATTTTGTTGGAATAACCTGTCTGTGCGGTCTATCGTATGTATGGTGAATTCATCTATTATTCCATTCTTTATTATTCTGTTAGAATAACCTGTATATGTGGATTACCACATACATGGTGAATGATCCTTTATATTTCATTCCTTATTAAATTGTGGAAATGATCTGTCTATGTGGATTACCGCATGGCGGGTGAAAATCCATTTGCAGTTTCGTAATTTTTCTGACCCTCAAAAATTTTGGAAAGTCATAATATAAGCATTGGACTGTTGATTATGATGAAAGTCATAATAAAAGCATTGGACTGATGAAAATTATGGGTATATGTAGTATTAGTAAGTGTTATGATGAGTTATGTTGGTTATTATGTGAAAACATTTGAGTTTCTTAGAAGTCACAAAGAGTAGAAAATCAGATTTTTGGTGAAAATGGAACATGAAATTCAGTTGACCATATCTCCTATTATATTTTGAATTTTTGAGTGTGGTCAAGTTCTAGAGTTAGATCTATGATTTTTTTAACTTATCCAAGTGGAATAACTGGAAAAGGTATTGTAGATTTTCGTGTGGACTAAGCAAAGGAGTCAAAAACTGCAAAGTTCCAAAAAACTACTGCCCATAAATTTAAAAGGGAATTTTTGGCCACTTAATTTGTGAGAAAAATTCTGGCCTTTTGGGACATGGAAATATATGGTATAAAGTACCTCCTGTCCAAAAATGAGCTCATTCTGACTTAAAATGAGCAAGTTATGACTATTTCAATATTTAGATTATTCCGACGAAAAACGCTA
Organism: Panax japonicus; assembly: GCA_020205505.1. Classification (NCBI taxonomy): domain Eukaryota; kingdom Viridiplantae; phylum Streptophyta; class Magnoliopsida; order Apiales; family Araliaceae; genus Panax; species Panax japonicus. The sequence continues at coordinate 43,566,688 of CM035110.1, read as the reverse complement.
TAACTGGAGTTCTATAACTCCGATGACCATGAAATTTAACTGGAAGCTCACGTTAACATGTGTAAGATCCTGCCAAGATTTGGGAATTTCTGGAGTTAAACTTGAGGTAGCTAATTTCTTAAGGAATTAATTAGAAATTGACTTTTGAAAAATCCTTAAGAGAGTTGAAAAATTATAAAAAAATTACTTGTTGTGTATGAAATATATGTATATATGTTTGGACAAAGGATAGAAAAATAATAAGTTGATTTGGTAATTTTTCATGAAAATGGTTTAGTTTCAAACATATGAGTTAAATATGTTATGTGAAGTTGGAGAATTGGTAAATAGGATTTTAGGGCTTGAAAATCCTATATAAGGTATATGCAGATTTTTGATGAGTGATTTGATCATTGGTGATTAAATCATATAAGTATGGCATTTTTGAATGATTTAATGCATTATTTGGTAAAGTGTAAACAATTAAATTAAATTGTTTATAAGTTTAAGAAGTGATTAAAATATTGTTATAATATTAGCAATATTAGATTATGAGTTATTTAAGTGATGGATAATATTTGGATAAATTTAAAGTCTTTAATATTTATTCTTGTTTTCGTTTGATTAATGGTTATATTATTGTCATCATCCTCATGCTTATATTGTGATGAAAGTCATCTTTGGCTTACGTGCAAAGATGGACTTGGTATGATTATGACCAGGGATTATTCGGTATAATTATGACCGTAATGTAATGAATGATGTGGTAAAAGTCTTCATTGGCCTGTAGTTCATTGGTGGACAGTTGTTGGTATGATTATGACCAGGGATTATTTGGTATAATCATGACCATTGATGATTACATGAATATCCTTGGTCGTGGTGCAGGGATGATGTGATTTATTTATTAAGCTGAGTCTCAGCAATAAAGATTATGAAAATCTTTTTAAATCATAGAAGATAGTAAATTTTATGCTCTACTTAACTCTTCTAATAGATTGCTTGTTCCACTGCAGTTAAACTTGATGTCTATTATATTTTATCAGTTTAACATTGTTAAAGACTAATGATAATTTATTCTGCATTATCTTAGTCATAATATTTTTTACTGGGCTAGTTGAGCTCACCCTTTCTTTCACTGTTCTCTTCGGGAAATTAGAACGTAGCCGGGACTAGTCGGGGAACGGAGTGAGAGTCCATATGATAGTATTAGTAGTCCTCACTATTCTGTTAAATAGTGTGATAATAAATATAATGAGGACCCCTTTGAGTTTGAATACTATCTAGAAGACAATATTCTTATTAAAACTCTCAATTTATGTTTTGTCGTATTTTACACGACTGTTGTATAATTAGTTTGTATTTGTATCCAGTACCTTGTATCTGGCGACCCAAGATGGGTGATGTATACCTATTTTGGGGGCGTCACAGCCTACCCCAGAGCGTGAAATCGAATTTTGTATTGACCTCAGTACAAAACCCATTTCTAAAACCCTTAAATATTTCTTCACCTAAAACGAACGTATTATGCACCAAAGACGTTGGCTCGAGCTGTTGAAGATTACGATAATACCATTCAATATTATCATGGAAAAAGAAAATGTGGTAGCTGACGTGTTGAGTAGATGATCGTATGCGTTTATGAGTACGACATTGTTAACACAAAGACCCATTTCGTATGACTTACAAAAGATAGAGATAGAGTTAAAGACTCCAAGAACCCGCGTGATGATATCAAATATACGAGTAGAATCAACTTTAATCGATAAAGTTAAAGTCGCTCAAGCTACAGACTCAGACCTGATGAATGTGAAGAAGAAGGTTCAAGAGGGCGTTATTCTATAAGCAAGATTTGATCTCAACCCTCGATTTAATTGGTCCATTTGAAATACTTGATCGAGTAGGAACTGTAGCCTATAAACTCGCTTTACTTTTAAGTATGTCGCGTGTTCATAATATTTTTTACGTATCGATGTTACGTAAATATGTGGATGATCCGAACCACATTATTGAATTAGAATCGGACGAGATAGTAGAAGATTTAACGTATGAAGAGGTACCTATTAAAATCTTGGATAAGAAGGAACATATTCTATGCTCAAAGGTTATAACTCAATAGTTAGAATCTGATGAGGTATCATCACCTCTTCGGCATACCAGGTACGTACATAAATTTTGAGGGTGAAATTTCATAAGGAGGGGAGATTGTAAGACCCCAAATTTTATGAAATGAAAGTATTAAATTTTCTTAAAATTATTATTTAGTAAATGGTTAAATTGATAAAAGGTTAAAGTTAAGGGTGTTATGTGAATTATTTTTGCAAAGTAAGCAAGTTATCATAAAATATTCATTGTGTCGGGGAATATTTATTTGGACGGAGAATATTCATTTTATCAGGGAATATTCGTACGACGACACAATCATTGGTGGACCCAACAACAGAAGTATTGTCGTAGTTAGAAAATGGCAGAAATATCTTTTTTATAAAATAACGACGAAAGTTTTACTGTTAAACTGTTGAACTACCTGGTGGTAAAAGTACAGTAATACGCGTGGTTGCATAGTAACACACGGTATTGATTATTGATGCTTACGTGAGAAGTCACTCAGTTATACTCAATTATTGTTAAAATAATTGTTGCATAATATCTCTCATATTATTGATTCAATTATTGTCACAATATCATCTACATAATATTTATTATTAATAAATCAACAATTAAGATGACAAAGTAATTCATATTATTATTTGTAATATTGACGATATCTAGAAAGTTCTGTCGAGGAGAGGTTTGGTCACCTAATTACGCGCTAATAGGGAGAAATCCTTATCGGAAAGCCCCCTCTTTCCTGGGAATGATCTGGTTGTTAAATATTGTGAGTTATAATATTAATGATGAATAAGTTCGTGTTTATTAAATATGAAATTGATATTTCCATTGTGTTGGGATTAATAGTGTTAGTTGAAATCGACATCTATTCCGATAATAATTGATGTTTGGAGGTTATATTAACCAATCGGGTAATTAATCGGATAAATGAATAATTAATTGCTATTAATTCACATGCTTATAACTATTTGTTCACATGTGTGTACTATTGATTCACATGCATGTACTATTATGGGAGGTGGTGCAAGATTGATAATACTTGCATGAATAAATTAAAAATAGAGGTATAGATGAAGGTACTATACTGTAATTATTTTTTCACATGTATAGAACTATTGAGTCATATGATTGTACTATTGATTCACATGATATATTATTAGGGGAGGTGATGCAAGTTTGATAATACTTGCAGGACTAAATTAAAAATAAAAGAAAAGATGAAGGTATTATACTGTAATATTTTGAGTCCCAAAACGTATAATTATCAAAACTATATTTTTCCATAAGTAGAAGTTCATTTTTCTTTCATTCTCACCAATTCACTAAGACTCACAAGAGCAATTATAGAGAGAAAGAAGAAGAGAAGTCTGCTACTTTACTATTCCAGTATCCAGTCTTCTTCTGAGGTAAGGGGTATTATTTATTTCATATTCTAAAGAGATATTATTTTTCATATTTGTATGAATATTTTTTTTTCAATATTCATAAGAAATATCATCTTCGTTTAATATTCGTAGGAATATTATTTTCGTTCAACAGTCGTAAGGGGTATTATTTCTTTCGTATTCATAAAGAGAGTTATTTTCTTTCAATACTCGTAAGGGTTGTTATTCCATTCTTTAATATTTTGTTGGAATAACCTGTCTACGTGGACTACCGCATGCATGGTGAAATTCTTCTGTTATTCCATTCTTTACTATTCTGTTGGAATAACATGTCTACGCGGACTACCGCATGCATGGTGAAATTCTTCTGTTATTCCATTCTTTATTATTCTGTTGGAATAACCTGTCTACGTTGACTACCGCATGCATGGTGAATGACCCTTCGTATTCATTCTTTATTAAATTATGGAAATGATCTGTCTACGTGGATTACCGCATTGTGAATGAAAATCCATTTGCAGTTTCATATATTCTATTATACTCGTATGAGATATCCTTTCTTTTGTACTCGTCATGGAATATCGTTTTCTTTTGTATTTTCCTTTTATTAGTACTATTCACGAAGTACTATTCATAGATACTATTCACAAAGTACTATTCATGAGTACTATTTATGGGGTACTATTCCCAAAGTACTATTCACGGGGTACTATTCACCCAAGTACTATTCACCCGAAGTACTATTCATGACAAGAATTGGTTTCTTTTCGATCCAAATCATTTTTGATACAAAATTATTCTTGAATTTTACTCCACAGAGCAGTATCATGTTGACAATTTGGATATTTTTTTAACTCTGGATAAATTTAAAGTCTTTAATATTTATCTTTGATTTCGTTTGATTAATACTTATATCATTGTCATCATCCTCATTCTTATATTGTGATGAAAGTCATCTTTGGTTTACGTGCATAGATGGACTGTTGATTGGTATGATTATGACCAGGGATCATTCGGTATAATCATGACCTGTAATGTTACAAATGATATGATAAAAGTCCTCATCGGCCCGTAGTGCATTGATGGACAGTTGTTGGTATGATTATGACCAAGGATTATTTGGTATAATCATGACCATTAATGATTATATGAATATCTTTGGCCATGGTACATGGATGATTCGATGATGTGGTTTATTTATTAAGCTGAGTCTCGACAATAAAGTTGATGAAAAACTTTTTAAATCATAAAAGATAGTATATATCATGCTCTACTTGACTCTTCTAATGGATTTCTTATTCCGCTGTAGTTGTTGATCTAAAACTTTTTGTCTATTATATTCTATCAGTTGTTATACCGTTGAAGGCTAAGGATAATTTATTTTGCATTATCTTAGTCATAATATTTCATACTGGGCTAGTTGAGCTCACCCTTTGCTTTCATTGTTCTCTTTAGGAAATGAGAATATAGCTGAGACTAGTCGGGGAATGGAGTGACGGTCCAGATGGTTGCATTAGTAGTCCTAACTATTCTGTGAAATAGTGTGATAATAAATGTAATGAAGACAATATTCGTATTAAAACTCTCAGCTATGTTTTATCGTATATTACCTGACAGTTGTATAATTAAGTTTGTATTTGATTTATGTACCATGTATTTGGTGATTCAAGATGGGTGATGTATACCTGTTTTGGGGGCATCACACCTTTACTTTGGACGTCAGTGGTGCTGGCATTATTTTGACAAGTCCAGATAGGTTCAGAGTGTAACAAGTGATTCATTTTGGGTTTAAAGCTACTAACAACGAGGCTGAGTATGAAGCAATCTTGGCAAGTATTTGGTTGACAAAGAGTGGAAGTTCAGAAGATATTGATTTTTAGTGGCTCTTAGCTGATGATCAAGCAAGTTTTGGGGGAGTATAAAGTTCGGGGGGCAATGATGGTGAAGTATCTGGTAGAGGTGAAAGATCGGCTCCAATACTTCAGTTCATTTGGTTTTCAGGGAGTGGACAGTTCTGACAATTCTATAGCGAATTCTTTGGCGAGGTTGGCTACAACTGATATGAGCACATTCAGTGGATTGGTGTATCTGGAATTCTTAAATTAGGCAAGTGTTCAACATGTGGAGGTCATGTTTACGGAGTAGTCGAATTGTTGGATGACCCTTTATCTTAATTATTTGGCAGATGGCGTCTTACCTTCAGATCGGATGTTGGCAAAAAAGGTTAAGCATATCAATTCAAATTTTGTGCTGATAGATGGGGATTTGCTTTGAAGGGCCTATTCTTCGCCATTGCTTAAGTGTTTGGTTCCTTCCGAGGTGGAATATATTTTTCGGAAGGTTCATAAAGGGATTTGTGGTGATCATATGGTCGTGAAGGCATTGATATATTAGGTGCTTCAGCAGGGATACTATTGGCCTACGATGTTTAAGGAAGTAACAGACTATGTGAAGAAGTATTTGAAGTGTTAATTAAATAGTCATATCACTCATCAACTACGGCAGGAGTTGTATTCGGTTTTGTCACTAGTTCCCTTTACTGTATGGGGGGTTGGCATATTGGGTCTGTTACCAAAGGCGAAGGGCCATGTCTGTTTTGTGATAGTAGCCATTGATTATATGATTAAGTGGGTAGAGGCGAAACCCCTTCGGTAGATTATGGAGTAGGAATGCTTAAAGTTTTTGAAGGAATTTGTAGTTTTTCAGTTCGGTATTCCTTTGGTGGTTATTTTGGATAATGGTCAGCAATTTGTAGGCTCAAAGTTTGAGGCATTTTTACAGGAGTTGGGAATTCAGCATCGAAATACTTAGGTGGCTTATCCTCAGTCGAATGGCCAAGTCGAAGTGACAAATAGAAATTTATTGAATGGGATAAAGAGGAGGCTCAATGAGGCAAAAGGAAGATGGCCTGAAGAGTTTCTTAGTGTGTTATGGGCTTATCGGACTACCCCGAGGACTACAATAGGAGATTCGTCGCTCAGATTGGCCTACGGTACTTATGCCTTGGTTCTAATTAAAATTCATTCTACATCACTTAGGTCAGCCAGTTTAAAGAGTTATACAATGAGGAGGGTATTCACGTTAACTTGGATTTAAACTCAGGAGATTTGAAGTTGGCGAACTTATTCTTCGAGAAGTAGAAGTTTCTAAGCCTCAGGATCAAGGGAAGTTGATGCCGAATTAGGAAGGCCCTTATGAGGCGATTGAAGTATCGAAACTAGGAACGTTCTGACTTCGGGAAATGGATGGATCTAAAATCAAGAATACTTGGCATGCAGGTCACCTTAGGAAATATTATGAGTAGTTTGTGGTTAGGGATTCAACTCTGTAATTTTTCTGGATTATTAATAAAAGGAGTGTTTGGTTCTTTGAAGACTATTGTTGATCTTAATGTGTGATTCCTTGTTCAGCCCTTGGGGCGAACATTGGTGTTAAAATAGGTTCGGTGGTATGTTCAGCCTTTGGGGCAAACGTTTATGATATTTGGTGGTATATTCAGCCCTTGGGGAAAACATGGGTATTAAAGGAGGTTCGGTGCTATGTTCAGCCTTTGGGGTGAATGTTTATTATGATATTCGGTAGTATGTTCAGCCCTTTGGGCGAACATATTTTTATTAGTGGATGTTCAGCCTTTGGGTGAACATATGGAGTATAGGTTGGATGTTCAGCCCTTTGGGCGAACGTATTTTCATTGGCGGATGTTCAGCCTTTGGGCGAACATATGGAGTATAGGTTGGATGTTTAGACCTTTGGGCGCACATATTTTTATTGGTGGATGTTCAGCCTTTAGGCGAACATATAGAGTATGGGTTGAATGTTCAGCCCTTCGGGCGAACATATTTTTATTGGTGGATGTTCAGCCCTTTGGGTGAATATGTTTTCTGGTTTTATTAATGGTTAATGCTTATCCATATTTTGTTTAAGTATTCAGTTTTATTGGATTACTTTATACAGGTGTGTAGTCCTTCGGATGAATCTTTTGTTATTTTGCATGTTTGTTTATCTGTTGAATGGATTCATTATCATTTGTGGTGTGAATGGTTGTGTAAATTTTTTTGGGAAAGTCAATGTGGTCATTCATAAAGATAAGTTACATAGAGATAATTACATTGGGAATTAAAGAAGATAATTATGGTTGAGGATGGTCGTCTTCGGGGTGGTTGTCTGAATCGTCTTCATCTTTGGAGGAGTCAAGGAGGGAGGGGTTCAGTGCAACGGCAGAGAGTTTGGCTTTCCCTTTGTCTTGATAAGCTTTGTATCCTTCATTAAACATTTGATTTATCTACTCGGCCAGCTCAGGAGACTTGTGGTATTCATGGACTATCCGAAGCTTTAGCTCCTTAGTTAAAGGCGGTCCCAATGCCTTGTAGTTATTAAATTCTTTTTCCAAGGACATACATGTTTGCAAATTCTTTTCACCCTATTTACTCAGGTCTAAGTTTTGGCGAAGAAGTATTAGGTTGGTGTGTTTCAACTTCTTGTTATCCCGTATTACCGCATCGCTTTTCTCGAAGGTGGTCTTCTGACTAGTTATGGCTTTGGCTATTTCTTCTTTTAGTTTGTCATGTTCGGAGTGGAGATTGTCATAGGCGAATATTATGTTTTGGTGTTCATTTCTTTCTTTTTCTAAGGCAACTTTCAACAAAGTGTTATCCCTTTTAAGTTGATCCTCTTCGGCTTCAAGTTCTTTCCATCGCCAAAGGATGAGCCCCCAGACAGTTTCGGCTTGAAAGGAATTACTTAAGTGCGGAAATAAATAAGGGATAATTGAAGGGAGAAAGGGGGTAATGATATGCTTACTTTGCCTTTAAATCTGCCTCATCAGTGGGGAGGACGAAGTGATCATGAAGTTCGAGGGGGTAGTTATCAAGGTTTTTGGGTCAGAGGGTTGATGAATAGGAGGGTTCTGGATTTTGGAAAGGTGAAGGTTGTTTTGGTGGAGATAGAGTTCGTGGGGGAGTTTGGTTGGGAAGCTTCTCTATGCGAGCTTTCTTATGGGGAGGTTCGGTTATAGAGGTTTAGGATCTTTTCTTTTTTGGGTTTGGTTCAGATGACGTGGTTTGGGCGGCTTCGACGGTAGAGGTGGATTTTGATGATGGGACCGTTAGCTCTTCGGGAGTAAGGGGAATGACCTTGGCTCTCTTTTTCTTGATTTAAAGGATTTTCTTCCTTTCAGATGTTGGCAGATCCAGGAGGCTTTCGGTAACGATAGGGTTTTGGTATGTTTTTGGTTTTGAATCTTTTTTAATCATCCTCTTTTTAATTTGGGTAGTGGAGGGCTCGGCGGCTGTAGCTTCTAAAGGAAGGGTTTATGTGGGAGTGTCTGTAGCTAGTTTGGTTGAATCTTTGGTGGGTTTGCCAGAGAGGAAATTTTCAAGGTCTTCCCTTTCGGCAGATGTCAGTTTGATGAGAGGTACTACAATTAGAAAATAGGTTAGTTGATAAACTGGGAAGGGAAAGCAGTTAAAGATGAAGGTCGGTGACTTACACTTGTGATCGTAGAGCCATGCTTGTTTGGTTAGAAGGGTATAGCTCCATTCTTTCAGAGGTAGCTTCTCGATCAGTTTGGTTAGCTCTCGTACTTATTCGGCAGGGGTATCGCCGAAGATGACGTTCGACCATTTGTATGAGGCCCATTCTGGTAATTTGTGAGTTTCTGGTCCTTTCAAATAAAATCAGTCTTTATGACATTCTTTGTTTCTTGAAGGTGCATCCATGAGTGGGCATTTCTCAATTTTAGAGTTAAGTTTGGGGGGCTGTTTGCTCAGGGTTTTGAACCCACGTTCGCAAAAATTGCCTAGTTGGTACAAGGAGAAGAAAAAGTCGATGGAAGGGGGAATTCTTTCCTTTGTGGCAAAAGGCAATGAAGGATATAATTTTGATGTATGAGTTCGACACTAATTGGGCGAAGCCGATGCTAATGAACCCTAAGAGGGTGAGGATGAATGGGTGTAGTGGGAAGCGGACATCTTTCTCTAGGAGAGTGAGGGGCATGGCTGTCCACCCGTTTGGTCGGTGGTACATTCAGTCAAAAGCTGAGGGGGCTTTGAGCTGGTAGGTTTCAGGGATTTGATAGTGTTTTCAGATCCCGACGAGGTCTGAGTCGGTGATGTTAGAAGGTGTTTTGGCATGGGGAAACTATTATTCATTAGGGTATTCACGCGTCATTTTTTAAAAATCAGTTTTAGTGGGTTAGGGCATTGTGAATAAGTTTTTGTGGTGTTAGTGGCAGTAATAGTGGAATCATTGGCTATGGTGTTGACTGTAGGGGTTGGGACAGAAATAGTAGGGGGTGTGATGGAGGTTGGGGGAGTAGGGATGGTCGAAAGAGGAGTATCCATGATTGGAGTCTCGGTGCTAGAGGTGGTGTTAGTTGGAGTTTGAGAGGAAGCCATTGATGAAGCTTGAGGGATGTCAGCCATGGAGAGAGATAGTTATGAGATTCAAATGAAGCAAAGATTTGTCTATTTTGGGAATAAGGGGTGTTTTTTTTGGGGATTAGAATTTGAAGAAACATGTCTTTTCAGTTGTGCCCGGATACCGAAGGACAACTCATTAATGAGTATCATGATGGGGCACGTGGGTGGAGTTGAAAGGTTGGTTTACCATACGGGCTTTAAGATTTTTGGGCTCGATTCAGTTCATTATTAATTATTGAGCCGCGTCTGGAGTACTCTTCCATTAAATATTTTATTTGAATGAAAGACTGGGGGGCAATGTTGGGCAATGATATATCGGGTACGATTTGTATGGAGGGCTACAGTCCACATGAGGTTTGAATCCATGTAGGATTCTGTTTTGGTAGTTGGAGTGTTTTAGGGAACCAAAGATTCCTAATTACATTTGGTTTCTAAATCCAGAAGGAGGAGTTGGGATTTGAACCAACTTCCTTATTATCAGGAGATCATATATAATCCCATTAAGGAATTCTACCTAATGAAGAACCCTAATTCAATACGGGGAAGGACTCTAAGAAGGTGGTGAGATCACTATAAATACAAGACTTTACACTGATTCTAAGGTACACACAATTATTATTTTCCAGCACTAGAGCATTAAGCCTTCATTGTTAATCTTATTCAGCCTGTACTTATTCTCACACCAGAGCTATCCCCCGGCGGCCCAAGCCATCAAGATTTCGGTGTTTACCTGTTTCTGTGCAGGATTGGACGCGCTTAGGTGATTGGAGCACGTGGATGGATCATGGAATTAATATATATACACACACACACACGCACGCATACGTAGATGGTGATCTACATGTTTGAGCTTTTATCCAACTTTCATTAACGTTGGATGAATTTATTGCCATTAAGATTCAACCGGAATTTAGAATTTGAATTCCATTTCTTGTTTTTTGTAAATAGAGGGAGAAAGCCCTATTTTCCAAAAACAAATTCTTTTTTACACTACTTGAAGAATTATGAGAGTTAAATGTTGTTGAATACTTGAACAAATATGATGCTTTAATATATTGTTTGAGCTCCCCTCCTCCACTATAATGTTCTGAACTTCTGAGAATCCTGTAATCCAACTTTATATGAATAATAAAGATTATGTTATGTTTCTTGATTGTGTTATGTGATTTTTCAATGTGTTCAATTATGTGTTTCGGTTTTGAAAACAATTTTAACACGCGTTAGAATCAAAAGTTATAAAGGTTACAATCTAGCTATGGTTAAAACCTAAACCCTAAGGGTTAGAACCTAGGAATTAAATCAAATATGTCCGTGAAATATGTCTTCTATGTCCTTTTGATATTTTTCTTATTTCACGATATTGTGTTTATATGAGTTATAGAGCCCAGGGAGACAATATAAATATTTTTTGAGAAAGCGACGAAATTCACGATTTTCGAGAAAATGCCTTTCATCTTTTTAATCTGTTCTTTTCGTCTTTTTGACATATTATATTTCACTACATAGTGTTTATACATGGTTTAGAGACCATAGAACCAATAATATTTTCCCATACAAAATATGAAAAACACTATTCATTCGAGAACAATTATCCAAATTTTTGAAATTTACTTTTCTTAATAGCGTTTTTAAAGGCAGTCGATATATTTCGGCCAATAATTTTTTTTATTAGTTTTAGGGTCCTGGGATTTATATTTGTAAATACGAGATGAATACGGGGCATATACAAATTGAATACAGAAAGAATACAAAGAATATTATAGGTATAATGTATAGTATTAGGGAGAATTATACCGAAGATTATATGAGATTGATACAAGATTAATATAATTAGAATAGGAATATTATACGATGTATTATATAATATATCAACTATAAATACTTAATATATTATACTAGTTAACTAACTAGTTGTAATCAAACTAGGTTATGTGTAACTAAGTTGATGTGACTAAACTAGGATCCAAACTAAGTTACAACCTAACTAAATAAAACCAATCCATGTGAACTTGAATCGACCAATCAGAGAAGAGATGATGAAAGCATGATGTAAGCATGACATCAACCTCAAAGAAACACAAAGATGATGTCATCATGATGATGTTATCTGTTGGAAGAAAGGAGGTTTAATGGCTTAAAATACCTAAATACCCTAAGTTTGAAAATTCTATAAATGCAAGCCTAATCCTTCCTTATTTCTCACCATTTTACACTGAAAAAATCAAGTATTTAAAGTTATAATCAAGAATTAGAAAGAGAGAGTTCTTGTGAGTTAGATTAATCTCAAATTGCAAAGGTTTAGTTAAAGCTTGCAACTTCAAGAGATAAAATCCATAGTTGTTATTATGTTCGTTTTTTTATATTATAGTCTATAAGCTAAAGAACATAAGTCATGGCCATGTGCGGTTTTCTTTCTCGCTGTCCTGCATAAGTTCTTGAGCAAGTAGTTGTTATGTTCAAAATTATGAAATAGTAAAGTAGAAATCTAAGGAACACAAGTCATTACCATGTTCGGTTTTCCAACTCAGTGATTCCTCGAGTGTTTTTGAGAGAATCTATTATTATTTAAGTTTATTTTATTTCAAGTTTAAAAGTATCATAAATCGCATATACAAGCTGTTATAATGCCCAAATTATTTTAATTATGAAAACCTAAAGCTCAAGAACATGTCTTTAACATGTAAGATTTTTGTTTTTCGTGTGTTCTTGAGTAAAAGTCATAAATCCTATATAAGTAGGTTTATGATTTTATTATTTTTATGTTATGAAGTTCTATGACATGTTATCCTATCAAATTAATTCATGGCGTATCATATTTTATCAACTTGATCAAAGAAAATATAAGACAATTTTTAAACAGTCTATTTACAGTCATTTTGGGTCTAGTTCTGTAAGGAATTTTTGATTGTGATATAAATATGAGTTATAGAGACGGAAGTTATGAACGTGCGAGATTCTTAATGACTCAAAAATGTTTTAAAACGAAGAAGTTTTGACCGTTTTACCGAGCCGAGGTTGAGCTGCCAACCTTGTTATCTATTTTTTTAAAAAGCCCCTTAAAAATGATTTTTTGAGTTTAAGAATTTTTTAAGCATAAGCATTAATTTAAAAAATCTATTTAAGTTATAAAAACACTTATTAAGAAGTAAAATTTGATAAACTAACCGTCGGTTACACGAATCCCTTTATGTTGGCTTTTAAGTGTTTGCCTGGAAAACTTAGTTTACTATCAAGGCAAGTCTTCTACCTTATGCTTTTGTTTAAAAGCTTTATATTTGATTTATTCACTTTGTGCGACAAATTTTTATAAATCTTGTATTTTGTTTCAGCATAACTTGTAAAATGAACAATTATTCGTGAAATAATGAATTACTATAATTCTTTAGTCCGCCCAAGTTGTCTTGGGGCTACCTCGGCATGTAAAGTAAATTGAGATGAACAATTTTTAAAAATTGTCATGAGTAGTCAGTGTAGTGTATGTTCTGCATAACATAGGATGTCATTAGATTTATCATCTACTTGATATCCACGTTATGGTTCTAAGTCGAACGACGGACTAACGGTTCCTGGTTTAACTACCACTCAGTCTTATTATGATAAAGCAATTTTAATATTTTTTTGTTAAAGTTATGATTCATTAAATCCATATCGATGTGAGTTCAATTATATGATATGTGTTTATACTTGTTGAGCTTTTGTATGCTCACACTTTGCAAATAAAACCTTATTTGCAGACAAACCTGAGAGCTTTGGCTCTAAGAAGAAAGGAAAGATAAAACATGTAGACTAGTTTATATGCTTTATTGATTTTGTTTTCCATTTTTTAATATAGTCGTGATAAATTTTGTAATATGAACAAGTAAACTATGTAACCGAATATTATATCAATATTATCATGTTTTTTCATGTCTTTACTTTGATTAAACTTAGAATTGTTAAAATATAAACAATATTGATAAAGAACTATATATCTGAATCAGGATATTGAATAACATTGTGAGTGTCTTATGAATAGAGATTTAGCATCGATGAAGAAACCAAATTGATCACAAGGTTCCTGTATTCCAAGTACAAATGTGTTATTAATATTGTGAATATCAGATAAATAGGAAATACCGACATGAAGAGATATATTTATAATGATATGTATCTAAGTGAGGGTACTGAATGATATTGGAAGTTCTGTAAGCACTGATGTTATACTAATGAGAGCCGATAAGATGCCAAAATTATCGGAATGCGCCCCTCAATTCCAAGAACAATCTTATTATTAATATTGTGAATCTTGGATATTTAAAGTTATAGAATATCTAAATCTTAAGGATTAAAATGGTAGAAGTAAGTACTAAGTTCCTTGCATCATATATAAGGATTTGGTATAAATTAATGAAATATCTTTGGGAATTAATATGAGAACTTTGTTTATAAAACTGTTGGACTGAATGAGAGTATTGATAATATGAATTTTTTATGTTATTATATATATTTTGAATTGCAGTGTGATAAGGTTTACAAACAAGGAAATTATAAGACCCCGACTTTTATGAATTAAGATGACTTTTTCTTAAAATATGTTTTTGAATATTAAGGTGTGGATTTGATATAATATTATAGTTGTGGGTAATATTTATAAATTTTACAAAGTAAGAAAGTTGTCATAAAATATTCGTTTGGTCGGGGAATATTCATTTTATCAGGGAATATTCGTATGACAGCACAATCATTGGTGGACCCCACAACAAAATTACTATCGAAGTTAGAAAACGTAAGAAATATCTTTTTATAAAAATAATGGTGAATTTTTTATCGTTAACTGTTGAAATACATGGTGATAAAAGTACAGTAATACGTGTGGTTGCATAGTAGCACACGGTATTGTATAGTATCTTTGATTATTGATGCTTATGTGAGAAGTCACTCAGTTTTATTCAATTATTGTCACAATAATTTTTTGCATAATATCTCATATTATTGATTCAATTATTGTCATAATATTTTATATTATTAAATCAATAATTGAGACAATAAAGTTATTCATATTATTATTTTCATTATTGACGATGTTTAGAAAGTTCTGTAGAGTAAAGGGGTTTGGTCACCTAATTGCGCGCCAATAAGGAGAAATCCTTAATGAAAAGACCCATCTTTCCTGGGAATGATCTGGTTGTTAATATTGTGAGTTATAATATTAGTGATGAATGTTATTAAAAATGTGTTTTGTGAAGTCAAGTGAATTGAGATAAATAGAGGGGTACTTTATGAAGTATTTGTTATAAATTTGGCTTATTATATGGACCTCCACTTACACATTTTTCAAAATCATCGGTAGAAAGTTATCTCAGTTATATATATATATATATATATATATATATATATATATATATATATATATATATATATATTAGTTTTGTTTTTTTATGAAAAATAGAATATATTATATTTTATTAGGCATAGTACTGCATACTGTGTGCATAGTGCTGCTTAGTGCAGCGTAGTAAAATCAAAATATTTAATAATTTTCCGCCGATTGTGCCCGTGAATAAAAACTACTGTGCGTCCGTAATTTTATTTTCTAAATAGTATCCTTCCATTCTCCTATAAATAGGATGCTTAGTTTAGAATTGAAAATCATACCAAAATCAGAGAATTTTCTTCTATAATATTGAGGATATTTCTTTAGAGTTTAAGGAAGCTTTGAGCGTAAAAAATAGTATAAGTTTTCTTCAAGAATATCACCGCCCTACCAGTCAGAAGTACTCTCTTTTTAAGGTAATAGATATTATTTTTGTTCAATATTCGAATTCTATAGTATGTAAGTAATATTATTTCGTTTCAAATTCCGAATTCTACACTCATTTTGTCAAGTATTGCTTCTATACTCCGTGAAATTAGTATAATATCCTTGAAATTTACGCTTCATCTAGTATCTTTTCACGGAAATATTATTCTGCACATTCTTGATAAATTTTAATCTTTTCATGCTGAGGTACTATTCACAGGATACTATTCATGAAGTACTATTTACGGGGTACTATTCACTCGGGTACTATTCACCTGGGGTACTATTCATGATAAAAATTGATTCCTTTTTGGTCCAAATTATTTTTGATACAATATTATTCTAGAATTTTACTCCACAAAGCAGTATCATGTGAACAATTTGGACATTATTAAATTCTAGATAAATTGAATTATAAATCTTTAAAATTTATCCTTTGCTTTCATTTAATTAAATTATTATATCATTTTCATAATCCTCACACTACAAGAAAATGCTCTAACAGTGACCAACAATATCAACGACCGCACTTACGGTCGCAGATAGGATTATTAGTGACCGATAGTGGCGACCACCCTTGGATATAGTTGCTAGTTTATGTTAGCAACTGAACCCGGTCCCTGGTTCAATTTTACCTCCAAAAAAATTGACAAAAAATGTTGGCGCGCTAGGTTTTTGCGACTTCTCACAATCAGTGACCGCCTTCGGTCGCTGATACTTCCACATCATTAAAATTCAGCGATCGCATGGGTTGTTTATGTCGGTCGCTGATCTTTTTAATCTATTAGTCTTTCTCTCGATAGTAGCAGAAGCAGAAAGGAAAAAAAAAGAGGGAGACCGAAAAGGGAGAAGAGAGAAAAGGAGGAGAAGCGGAGAAGGGACTGGCGGACTGGTGGCTACTCCTCGCGCTATTGGTGGTTACTGGTACTCCTTTAATTGGTGTTACGAACCAAACCCTGTAACAAATATTTGATATATATATATATATATATATATATATTTATTATGTTATGTTTGAATATTTGGTATGTGGTTTTTCTTCTTCTTCTCCTCTACTGTAGTATGTGGGTTTCGATTCAATTCCATTTGTTGTTAATTTATGTAGTTCAAATGTTTGATTGAATGAATTGTTTTATACCGGGCTGTGCTTAATTAGGAATATGTGAGTAGCTTAATTTTAGTAATTTTCAGTAACTTTTGGGTTTTGTTTATATAGATAACCTGGCTGCTGACATTCATTGGTTTGTGTACTGCATTGTAACAAAACAGATGTTAAGTCAGTTAGTCTATATCAAAGTGGTCAATTCCATTAATTGTTTTATTTTCATTGGAGGGGAAGTTGGTTAGGAGAGTTAGAAATTTTGAGTTTATAATCATAATGTATCTTCTCATTTGGAACATGTGAAATGAAATATTTTAATTATTGTTGTAATGAGCTGTTTTATTAAATTCGTAAGACTTGTCTAATAACTTACCTTTAAAAAATAGTAAACATGGAACTATTAAACTAAGTGATCAACTAGAGCCTATTAAGGGGCTGTTGGAGCTGATGGGCTGGGCTTAGGGCCGCGAGGCCACACGAGGTCACGCCAAGCTTAGCCACGCCTCACGGGGCCAAGCCAAGCCTGGCTGTCGACATGGTCAGCTATTGGGGGGGCTGTTAAGCCAAAATAGGCAGTGCTAGGGAACTGTTACTGTGAAACAGAGAAGGTAACTAGACACACTTGGTCAATAAAGAGACTGTTTTGGCTATAACAGAAAAACAAGGGTATTTAACACTTATGTATACAAGAATAAAGCTACAATATGTTATAGAAGCTATAAATTGCTCAACCAAGTTGAGAATATCCCAAAACATAAAATATTAGAGAAAGGGACTATTTTGGGTATAATCTTAAAACATGTTAGCCGCCTTAGCACACTAGTTGATATGAATGAATCTCCAAGATACTCAAAAGTTGTATAAATGAGTTAACAAACTCTTATATAAAGCTAGCATGAATGGGTATCTTATGTTGGTTTTATTAAACTAAATCGGGTTTAATAAAACATCAGAGGGCAGCCTTGGGTATCATTAAGAGAATCAAGAATGGTTAAAGCAGTAGGGTCTTGAATGAATCTATAAGATAAGAAAAGTAAAGATAAAGAAAATCAAAGCAAATTGGAAGCTAAAGTTATACCCTTACAATAAACAAGCATACTTAATTCATGAAATACATGTATTCACTTTCAATACCTAAGTTAGAAGGCTTTGGATGGGAACCTCTTCATAAGTTCTATTTACTTAGTAACTTGTATCAACATATATACTATATATATATATATATATGTAACTTGTTTTATTATTTTGTTAATTACAGGGTGATCAAGATCAAGGAGAAACTAATATGAACAAAGATGCTTGACGACTGATTTAGTATTATTTTGTAGTTATTTAAGAATCTTGTACTTTTATATTCATTGTTTAGATGTTTTTATGTTATTTAAATATTAGATTTATTTATATTTATTCAATTCATATTGGTTTTTAAAGGTTTATATAGTTTATATATTAGTTTCGCAGATGGAGGATGGATGTTTATAATGTTGTGGATGTTTATATGTGTTGGGATAAAGCAGGTACAAAACAGGTTAGGAATTCTGCAAAATAGGAAAATTTCTGGTTTGTAGGTTTTTTTACATCAGCAACAACATGCGTTCTTTGATGACACTCGCTGATATATGGCCCACGTCAACCTTTGTCCCAAAATCATGCTGATTCATCTTAGCGATCGAAATGACGATTTCGGTCGCTGATATCGGTTGCAAATAGTGCGGTCACTAATAGTGGTTGTTGATGTGAATTCCAGCAACTAGATTTTAGGCGACATCTATCAGTTACCGCAGTCGGTCGCTGATAATCATCTGCGATCGAGTGTGGTTGCTGATAGGATTTTTTCTTGTAGTGTCATGCTTATATTGTGATGAAAGTCATCTTTGGCCCGTAGTGCATTGATGGACTGTTGATTGGTATGATTATGACCAGGGATCATTCGGTATAATCATGACCTATAATGTTACAAATGATGTGGTAAAAGTCATCATTGGCCCATAGTACATTGATGGACAGTTGTTGGCATGATAATGGCCATTGGTGATAAAACGAATATCCTTGGCCCGTAGTGCATGAATAATTCATGGATGTGATACTAATGAATATCCTTAGCCCATAGTGCATGGATAATTCAGTAATGTGGATTATTTATTGAGCTAAGTCTCAACGATAAAATTGATGATAAACTTTTTAAATCATAGAAGATAGTAGATATCATACTCTACATGACTCTTATAAAGGATTTCTTGTTCCAGTGCAGTTAAACTTGTTGTTTATTGTATTCTATATGTTTAACACTGTTGAAGGCTAACGATAATTTATTCTACATTATCTTAATCATAATATTTCTTACCGGGCAAGTCGAGCTCACCCTTTTGCTTTCATTGTTCTCTTCAAGAAATGAGAACGTAGACGGGACTAGTCGGGGAACGGAGTGATGGTCCAAGATGGTGGCTATAGTAGTCCTCACTATTCTATGAAATAGTATGATAATAAATGTAATGAGGACTCCATTTGAGTTTGGATATTGTCTATGGGACAATATTTATATTAAAACTCTCAGCACCCCTTTTATCGTATTGTATAAATTATGTTTGTATTTAAATTATGTATCATGTATTTGGCAACTCAGAATGGGTGATGTATACCTATTTTGGGGCGTCACAGTTGGTATCAAAGCTTAGGGATATGATCCCTGGCTGAGATATGAGACTAAAACTAGGAGGGGAGGGACGGGTAAATCCTTCACTAGTATGACCTATCTAAGCTTATTTGTTATTTAATTGGTCGGTCAGAATATAGGGATAATATATGACATGTCAATTATCCCTTGTTTTGTGGCAGTGTTTGAAAATGGCATTCGAAAATGTTGAGATAAGCAATGGAGCACAGGAGACCGTTGAGTCACCAATGATCAATAACCAGGATAATGTGAGTATCAGGAAGGCAATAATCCTCAGGTAAATAACAACACCAACCAAATGATGAATGATGGGATGTTCAGAGGCTTTCTACAATTAATGCAACATCAGGCGAGAGAGACTCCTGTTCAAAATGTAGGTGGAAACACAGGCAACTCACGGATGGTCACTGTTAAGTAGTTCAAGGAACTGGGACCACCGAAGTTTTTTGAAAAGCCAGAACCATTTAAGGCGGAGACATGGATTAAGCAGATCACCAAGATATTTTATGTCTTGGGTTGCTCCAAGGAGCAAAAGATTCCCTTTGCCATTTTCATGTTGAGAGGAGAGGTAGATTACTGGTGGGAATCTGTAAAATGTACTCAACCTGCCGCATTGAAGATGTCTTGGGAGAAGTTCCAAGAACTGTTCAATGACAAGTACTTTTCCAAAAGTATTCATCACATGAAGGAGGTGGACTTCATCAAGCTGGAGCAAAATAATATGATCGTATCCCAGTTTGCATCCCATTTAGTTGATAAAGAGGAGAGAATGACGTGAATTTTTTTGTGAGGTTTGAAACTCGAAATACGTCAATACTTCATTTCCCATAAACTTTGCTTATATTCAGATGTTGTGAATAGGGCTCAATTATTGGAGCGCGATAATCAGTCAACCCAACCAAGAGATAGCAGCTGGAAAATGGATAATATTAGTGGTAGCAGTCATTGAAGCGGTGACAGTCATCGAAGCAGTAATAACAAACGTGGAAATAATGACGGTCAAAATAATAAAAGTGGAAATTTTAAGAAAAGGAGATTAAATAATGATGGAAAGACGTCAGCACCAGCAACCGTTTTAAGGACGAAGAACGACCATTAATCGTATGCTACAAATGTGGAAGGGAGGGACACATCAGTCCAAACTGCACGTAGCAATCCAAAGTGTGTTACAATTATGGAAGAGAAGGTCACATAGCTCAATTTTGTCATGCAGTGAAGTTAAGTCCAGCTGGGGTGGAGGAACCAAAGGTTGTCCCAGACAAGTCAAAGCAAGTAGTTCAAGGGAGAGCGTTTTTCGTGACCTTCTAAAAAGAGAGGAACCTGAACGAGGTTATCATGGGTAAGCTAATCATAAACTCTTGCGAAGTCTATACCTTATTTGATACCGGTTCTACCCATTCTTTTATTTCTCCTACTTGCGCTCAACATTTAAATTTAATCCGAAGAAATTAGACTTTGACTTATCTGTTGAAACTCCATTGGGAGAAACCTTCATTACATCCACTGTTTATAAATCTTGTTTGATTCAAATTGGCACCCTCACATTACCTTTCGATCTTATCTCTTTGAAACTACTTGCATTTGATGTGATTTTAGGGATTAATAGGCTAACCAATCATCATGCTAAAATTGATTGTTTCGTAAGGTTGTTAGCTTTTATATTCCTAACCAACCTATTATGCAAATTCAAGCCACCAAACCACTAAAGTCAATCACTATCATATCAAACCATAAAGCCATTCGTTTATTGAAAAATGGATGTCAAGCTTTCTTAGCCCATGTCATGGACTTGAACAAAAATACGTCAGACTTGAATAATATTTCTGTTGTTAATGAATTTCCTGACGTATTTCTTGAAGAACTTCATGGTCTACCCCTGGAGAGTGAAGTTGAATTTTGTATTGACTTTGAAACTAGTACAAAACTCATTTCTAAAGCCCCATATCGAATGGCTACTATTGAACTTCAGGAGTTAAAAACCCAACTACAGGAATTGTTAGACATCAGTTTCATTCGTCCTAGTACGGCTCCTTGTGGGGCTCCTATTCTATTCGTAAAGAAGAAAGATGGACGTATGCGACTTTTTATTGATTATCGGGAGTTGAATCATGTCACCATAAAAAATAGGTACCCGTTGCCTTGCATTGATGACCTGTTTGACCAGTTGTAAGGCGCTAAATTTTTTTCAAAGATCAATCTTCGTTCCAGATATCATTAGTTGAAGATTAAAACTGATGACATTCCAAAGACTGCTTTTAGAACTCGGTACGGGCATTACGAATTCCTAGTCATGTCTTTAGGTTTGACTAATGCTCCTGCTGCCTTCATGGATATGATGAACCAAATATTTAAGGAATATTTGGATCATTTTATGGTTGTCTTTATTGATGACATCTTCATATACTCCAAAAGTCATGAAGATCATGAACAACACTTGATACTGATACTCTAAAAGCTTCGTGAAAACAAGCTTTATGTCAAGTTGAAGAAATGCGAGTTCTGGCTTGAGGAAGTTGCATTCCATGGGCAGGTGATATCAAGTCACGGAATATCTATTAACCCAGTGAAGATTGAAGCAATACAAAGCTGGGAGCAACCTAAGTTAGTGATCGAAGTACGTAGCTTTCTGGGCTTAACTGGTTATTATTGGAGATTCATGGAAGGGTTTTCTCAAATCGCTACCCCATTAACTCAGCTGACTCGGAAAGAACTCAAGAAGAGACTCATTTCAACACCTGTTCTGATAACACCATATGGTTTGGAGGGTTTTGTCATCTACAGTGATGCTTTAGGTAGAGGGTTAGGATGTGTTCTTGTGCAATATGGGAAAGTCATAGCCTATGCCTCATGAAAACTCAAAGAATATGACAGGAATTATCCTACTCATGATCTAGAGTTGGCAGTTGTCGTGTTCGTGCTTAAAATATTGAGGCATTACCTGTATGGGGAGAAAGTGGAGATCTATACGGATCATAAAAGCCTCAAATATTTCTTCACCCAAAAGGAACTCAACATGCGTCAACGACGTTGGTTCGAGCTATTGAAAGATTACGATCATACCATTCAATACCATCCTGGAAAAGCGAACATAGTAGCTGATGCATTGAGTAGAAGATCTTATACGGGTACGAGTGCGATATTGTCAACGCAAAGGCCCATTTTTTATGACTTATAAAGGATGGAGATAGAGTTAAAGACTCCAGGGACCCACGTGATGATGTCAAATATATGAGTAGAACCAAATTTAATTCATAAAGTTAAAGCTACTCAATCTACGGACCTGGAGCTGATGCGTATGAGGAAGATAGTACAAGAAGGTACTATTCCGGAAGCAAGAATCGATGAAAAAGGAATACTTCGAGTCAAATCTAGACTTTGTGTTCCTAACAACTCTGATTTGAAGTATAAAATCATGATGGAGGTGCACAACACACCGTTTGCAATCCATCTTGGGAGTACCAAAATGTATCGCGATCTTCGACATACATTTTTGTGGAGCAATATGAAGAGAGAGATCGCGAAGTTTATCTCAAGGTGTTTAACATGTCAACGTGTCAAGGTGGAGCATCAGTGCCAAAAAGTCCATTGCAACCACTTAAAATTTTAGAATGGAAGTTGGAGCACATTACCATGGATTTCGTTACTGGTCTTCCCAAGGTTTCTCAAGGCATAGATGCAATTTGGGTCATTGTTGATAGATTAACCAAGTCTACTCATTTCTTACCTATACGAGAAACTTATTCACTTGAACGTCTTGCTCTTATATACATAAATAAGATTTTAAGACTGCATGGTATGCCAGCATCCATAGTTTCGGATCGAGACCCAAGATTCACTTCACGATTTTGGGTTAGTTTGCGAAAAGCTAGGGGCACGGATTTACAATTTAGTTTGGCTTATCATCCTCAGACGGATGGGCAGTCAGAGAGGACTATTCAAACTCTTAAAGATTTATTAAGACTCTGTGTCCTAGACTTTAGAAGAAGTTGGGACAAGTTCTTGTCATTAGTGGAATTCTCCTATAACAACAATTATCAAACAAGTATAGGCATGGCTCCATTCGAGGCATTGTATGGACGCAAGTGTCATTCTCGAGTATGCTAGGATGAGGTGGGAGAAGCAACATTTTTCGGACCAGAATTGGTATGCATGACAATGGAAAAGATTCAAATGATCCGGCAACGTATAAAAACCTCACAAGATCAACAAAAGAGTTATGCTGATCATCATCGAAGGGACGTTGAATTTAATGTTGGTGATCATGTGTTATTACGTGTTGGTCAATGGAAAGGAGTTACAAGATTTGGAAAGAGAGGAAAGCTCAATCCTCGATTCAATGGCCCATTTGAAATTCTCGATCGAGTAGGAACTGTGGCCTATAGACTCGCCTTACTGACAAGTATGTCTCGTGTTCATAACATTTTTCACATATCTATGTTACATAAATATGTGGAAGACCCGAACCAAATTATTGAGTTAGAACTAGTTATGAGAGCGAAAGATTTAACATATGAAGAGGTACATGTTAAAATCTTGGATAAGAAGGAACATATTCTATGCTCCAAGGTTATACCTCAAGTCAAAGTTTTGTGGAGAAACAACGATGTTGAGGAAATGACCTGGGAGTTAGAATCTAAAATGAAATCAAGGTATCATCACCTCTTTGTCATACCAGGTACGTACACCAATTTCAAGGATGAAATTTCATAAAAAGGGGAGGTTGTAAGACCCCAACTTTTATGAATAAAGATGAATTTTTCTCAAAATATATTTTTGAATATTATGGTGTGGATTTGATATAATGTTATAGTTGTGGGTAATATTTATAGATTTTGAAAAGTAAGCAAGTTGTCATAAAATATTCGTTCGGTCGGAGAATATTTGTTTTATCAGGGAATATTCGTACGACGACACAATCATTGGTGGACCCCACAACGGAAATACTTTCGGATTTAGAACACGACATAAGTATCTTTTTATAAAAATAACGGCGAAAGTTTTACTATTAACTGTTGAAATACCCGGTGATAAAAGTACTGTAATACGCGTGGTTGCATAGTAGCACACTGTATTATACAATATCTTTGATTATTAATGCTTACGTGAGAAGTCACTCAGTTTTATTTAATTATGGCCATAGTAATTGCTACATAGTATCTCACGTTATTCATTCAATTATTGTCATAATAGAATATATTATTAAATCAATAATTAAGACGACAAAGTTATTCATATTATTATTTACATTATTGATGTCTAGAAATTTCTATCAAGGAAAGGGGTTTGGTTACCTAATTACGCACCAATAAGGAGAAATTCTTATCGGAAGGCCCCCTCTTCCTGAGAATGATTTGGTTGTTAATAGTGTGAGTTATAATATTAATGATGAATGTTATTAAAAATGTATTTTGTGAAGCCAAGTGAATTGAGATAAATAGATGGGTATTTTATGAAGTATTTGTTGTAAATTTGGCTTATTATATGGACCCCCACTTACACATTTTTCAAAATTGTCGGTAAAAAATTATCTCAATTATATATATATATATATATATATATATATATATATATATATATATATATATGTGTGTGTGTGTGTGTGTGTGTGTATGTGCGTGTGTGTGTGAAGTTTATGCATAGTGTATATATAGTATATTAGTTTTATTCTTTTATAAAAAATAGAATATATTATATTTTATTATGCATAACACTGCATAGTGTTGCATAGTACTGCATAGTATGTGTATAGTGCAACATAGTAAAATCAAAATTTTTAAAAATTTTCCGCCGGTTGCGCCTGTGAATAAAAACTATTGTGCGTCCGTGATTTTATTTTCTAAATAGTATCCTTCCATTCTCCTATAAATAGGATGTTTAGTTTAGAATTGAAAATCATACCAAAATTAGAGAACTCTTCTTCTATAATATTGAGCGTATTTCTTTAGAGTTTAAGGAAGCTTTGAGCATAGAAAATAGTATAACTTTTCTCCATGAATATTCCCGCCCTACCAGTCAGAAATATTCTCTTTTTAAGGTAAGAGATATTATTTTTGTTCAATATTCGTATGAAATAATATTTTCTTCCATACTCTATAGTATGTAAGTAATATTATTTCATTTCAGATTCAAAATTCTACACTCATTTTATTAAGTATTGCTTCTATACTCCGTGAAATTAGTAGAATATCCTTGAAATTTGCGCTTCATCTAGTGTCTTTTTATGAAAATATTATTCTGAACATTCTTGATAATTTTTAATGTTTTCATACCGGGGTACTATTCACGAGATACAATTCACCTGGAGTACTATTCATGATAAAAATTGATTCCTTTTTGGTCCAAATTATTTTTGATACAATATTATTCTTGAATTTTACTCCACAAAACAGTATCATGTGGACAATTTAGATATTATTGAATTCTGAACAAATTGAATTATAAATCTTTAAAATGTATCATTTTCTTTCATTTAATTGAATTATTTTATCACTGTCATCATCCTCATGCTTATATTGTGATGAAAGTTATCTTTGGCCTGTAGTGCATAGATGGACTGTTGATTGGTATGATTATGACCAGGGACCATTCGATATAATCATGACCCGTAATGTTATAAATGATTTAGTAAAAGTCCTCATTGGCCCATAGTGCATTGATGGACAGTTGTTGGCATGATCATGACCATTGGTGATAACATGAATATCTTTGGCCCGTAGTATATGTATAATTCATGGATGTGATACTAATGAATATCCTTGGCCCGTAGTGGATGGATAATTCAGTGATGTGGATTATTTATTGATCTGGGTCTCAACGATAAAATTGATGATAAACTTTTTAAATCATAGAAGATAGTAGATATCATACTCTACTTGACTCTTATAATGGATTGCTTGTTCCGCTGCAGTTAAACTTGTTGTTTATTGTATTCTATCAGTTTAATATTGTTGAATGCTAACGATAATTTATTTTGCATTATCTTAGTCATAATATTTTTTATTGGGCTAGTTGAGCTCACTATTTTGCTTTCATTGTTCTCTTTAGGAAATGAAAACGTAGTCGAGACTAGTCGGGGAACGGAGTGATGGTCCGAGGTGGTGGCTATAGTAGTCCTCACTATTCTATAAAACAGTGTGATAATAAATGTAATGAGGACTCCATTTGAGTTTGAATATTGTCTATGGGATAATATTCGTGTTAAAACTCTCATCTACGCTTTTGTCGTATTGTATAAACTAAGTTTGTATTTAAATTATGTACCATGTATTTAACGACTCAGAATGGGTAATGTATACCTATTTTGGGAGCATCACAGAAATCATCTCTAAACTTAACGATTTAACATTTTTAGTGAGCATCAAATCAGCTATAGTGAGTATAGTGATTTGAGGGTGTCATATCCACCCCCACCCACCCACCCACCCACCCACCCACCATCCCACCCACCATTTTTTTCTTTTCGTTTTTGTTGCAAAAGTTTAAATTCTTTCTCAAATATATGATATATATATATATATATATGAAAAATACACATATATATGTGTGTAAATATCCTCGTAGATAGATTTCATATATGTCTGTGTTGTGGAGGTTTAGAGAGACAGAGGGGAGGAGAGAGAAAGGACGAGAGAGCATATGAATGAAAAATTGGTTTTGATTTTCCTTCAATGGCTGGATAATCAAGTATAAGTACTTTAGCTCAGTTGGTGGGCTAGGTCTTCTACAAAGTTAGAGGTCCTAGGTTCGAATCTTGGCAGAGTGGCCAAATAGGGAGTGCGTGTGTTTAAATTCCAGTCAAAAACTAGCAACAAAAAAAGGAAAAAAAGAAGATATTAATTATATTTACTTATGAAATGTATTTATAAAGTCAAACCAAATTAGAAGTAGTCAAAACCTTTAAAATATCACATGTGACTGGATATTTATTAGTCAAAAATTCATGGAGGTCTAAAAAGATAAATAATATATCTTGAGATTTTATATGATAATTATTTTATTGTGAGTTTTGTAAATAATTGGTAATATTTTAACGAAGTATTTGATATAAGGATAACCTAATAATTCTACACAATCACATATATTGATATATGTCGCATTCGTAATTCGACAGAAAATTTTTATAGTACATAGTGAGACTCCTCTAAAAAAGGAATATGGCTCATTTTTGAAAAAAAACTTTGGGGGATACAATTGCTTATAACTATAATTTGATATGTAAATTGAAATTTGTCAAAATTTTAGTTGAGTTTTGTCATTTACCTTCAATTTTATCATGGGATAATAACATTTTGGTCATTGGAAGTATGGCATTTCTTTTATATTTTATATTTTTTTAGAATAACAATCGAAACCTTGAAATATAAATAATCTCGATATCAACCCCCAATTACCATTAGGTTATCTCTTTACATCTTGAAACAAAATCCAATTAAAAAGGTCCCAAAATAATGATGTGTACCTGCCAAGTGCCTTATTATAATAATTGTATGCAAGTAAGTCATACATCACTCAATTTAGGTTTCAAATTGGCTAAGGATGAGAGAAATCCACGAGTAAGGAAAATGATCGATGGTTTGTAGAGGAGAGAAGAACGGGTAAGCGATCACCAAGGAAAAATGTGGTAGAAACTCTAGAGAGCCTTCTTGTCTGTCTTAAAATGTTTGAGAATCAAAAGTCACTTCTATTGAAATAAAGGGTGTATTTATAGGTCCTCTTAGTAAGTGATCATGTGTCAGGCATGAGTCTGACTCATGTGCCTAACATGTTACCTTCGGTGAAATTCTAAAAATACCATAAGCTACCCAAAGTACCATATGACCCGAATTCATCATCGAAATGCTTTGGAGGACATCGGTACGACCCTGGTGGCCAAGCTCTAGGGGGCCAAACCTTAGGGGGAGGTTAAAACTCTGGCCGAACCCTTGGAGGCTAGTCCCTAAATTCATGCCTCCTTCAATATCTTTCATTAGTCTTGGCCTTTCTTGCTACATTTTCATCCTTTTCTCTTGATTCTTAATCATATAAGAAACATCTCTTAGAATACAGGATTTAAAAAAAATTCATTCCTAAATTCTCATGAGTTTTCTTGTCTCTTTTCTTGGTTTCAAGCTTAATATTCCATCATTGCACCGCTCAAGGCTCGTCCGACATGACATTCAGGAATAAGAAGAAGTGCGCCCCTTAGAAGGCCAACCCCTAGGGTGTCCAAACCCTAGGGTGACTAAGGGGTCACCCCGATTTTCTTGTTCTTCTTTTGTTTGTTTCCTTGGTTTTTGTCCTGGTTTATTTCAATTGTATAAATCAAGTTTAGTTTGGGAAGTTACTGTTGATGTTTATCACAAGGTAGGACCACCTAGGCGTAGTAGAACCCTTGGGTGGCCGAATCCTAGGTTGCCAAAACCCTAGGTGTTCCCCCCTTTTGTTCATATATTTATTTTCCATCTTGTTCATTTAGTTCCGGCTATTTCTTTTTTCATTCAATTCTTTAGGTCTCATATGAACCCAATACATACTAGGGCCTAAAATTTCCCCCTGCACGTGAGTTGTGCCTTTTTGAGTGACGATCGTGCATAACATTTCAAGTCTTTGAGTCCCACTTAAATTTTCTAAACAATTCCCGGAACATGCTCTCGAGGAAATTAAAAAATGAAGTCCTTAGAAGTAAATTCCCCTAGGGAGCCAAATCTTAGGGGTTGAAACTTAGGGGGACCGAACCTTAGGAGGAGTCCGTCCTAGAACATTCCTTTTGATCTTGTCAAATCTTCTAAATCTGGTCAAATATTCTAAATCTGATCAAATCTGAATGTTTTCCTTTTTTTTAGAAATTGAATTAAGTTGAATATTTGACAGAGACAAAATATATAGAATATATTTTTTATTTATGGGAACTAAAGATTTTCATAGATTATGGGAGATCTAATCAAATTCTTTACCTTATGGAAACTAGATCTTCCCTGTCCCTATATACATGTCTTTTTTAGTTAATTCCTTCATTATTTTTCATCCTTCCTTGCTCCATCTTTTCTTCTTTTCTATCCTTTTTCCCAAAGAGGATGTCAACCGTTTTAGCAAGCCAATGAACAAAGCACGAAGAAGCTAAGGTATGGAGCTGGTTCCCCTTAAGTGGCTGAACCTTAGGGTGGCCCAAACAACTACAAGAAAAACACTTAATTCTAACATAATTATTTCTTACAAAAGAAATTCCCTCATATTCACTACGAGAAAAGCCCTTAAGATCGACGAAATTATTTCCGACGGACTATATTCCATCGAGATAATAGTATTTTTGAGGGACTATTCCGTCGAATATAATTCCCTCGTAAATAGACTTATCTCGATGGAATTTTGTCAGGGATAGGAATAATTCTTGGCGCCAAACTTTCATGCTCGCGACAAGAATAAATTCGATGGATTGGGATATAAGTTCGACGAAACGTACGTCGAGAATAGTTAATTTTGAGGGATTTAATGTCAACGGAAGATCTCTCTCTCTCTCTCTTAACATTGCCTCCTCCTTCCCTTCTCCTGCTACTCGTCCTCCTTTGACCAGCGTTGGTACGACCACAATCACCTCATTATATTCCTCCTTATTTAACTAGTGGTACCACCACTGTCGCCACTTCTGTCCATTAATTTAGATTAACTTATCAGAAGATTTACCTGTCACCATCTACACCGGCGATCCCATCGCTGCCCTGTTCGCACCCCATTTACGTCGGTGGTCCCATCTCTCCGCCCGAGATCCCTTCAGCTAAATCTTATACCGACAAGAGCCCTAAACCAGCGACGAGAATTTGAGGGGTATATATTATCTACATTTTAAGATAATATCTAATTTTTTTTATCTTTGCTCAACAATGGCAATTTGAATTGGCAAAATATTTATCAGTGGCAGTTTGAGTTAATTGTTGTCGATTATCGGTTATCAGTTACAATTTTATCAGCTAAAATAAATTTTTTCAATGATATCAAGTTGGGT
The DNA here is from genome assembly GCA_020205505.1 of Panax japonicus. Classification (NCBI taxonomy): domain Eukaryota; kingdom Viridiplantae; phylum Streptophyta; class Magnoliopsida; order Apiales; family Araliaceae; genus Panax; species Panax japonicus. The sequence goes on along the minus strand of CM035110.1, from coordinate 43,536,260 downwards.
TTACTGTTTAAACTTTGAGTTTGAATTGGCTATTATAGTTTTAATTTGGGTTAAATTTGTGCAATGGCAGCTATATAACATGTATGTTAATTATATAATAAAAGTGGATATTTACTATCAATTTGGGTTAGATTTGTGCAATTTGGCTTAATTATATTACTGATGAATCTTAGAATTGTTTCGATTTGGGTTTGAATGTATATTAAAAGTATCAATTTGGGTTATATTTTATATATACATATATTTAGTAAGTGTTTGATTTATGATTTGTTTAGGTATACTGAATGTTCAGTTGTTTGATGATTCATGTTTTATGTATAGTTATATTTTTTATTTCCAACAGAATTTCTGTCAAAATTATTCAATTGGAAAATCTGTGGGCCATGCTTGTATTTGTGTATTATTTAATTAGTTTCTCAATATTAAAATAATGTAAGTAGCATTTACTTAGTTTTGACACTAATAAATAAAATAAAATAATATAATACCATAAACTAAATTTACATAATGTAATATAAAATAATAAAATTAATATAATATTAGAATAAAATAAATAAAATAAAATACATTTTATTATTTTATTAAACTAAATTAAATTTAATAAGTATAAAATATTAGATAATATAATATAATACAACATAAAATAAAGAATAATAAAATAAAAAATAAAAATCAATTTAATTTAATTTAATTTAATTAATTAATAAATTTATTTTATTTTATTTTTATAAATTATTAAAAAGTATTTTAATTTAATTTAAATAAATTTAATTCAATTAAATAATATAATATAATATAATATAATATAATATAAAAATAAATAAATTAATTAATTAATTATAATCACATTTAAATACAATAAATTAATTTTAAAAACTAAATATATTAAATTTAGTTAGATTATAAATTAATTAAATAATTGGAAATAAATTAAATTAAACTAAAATATTATAACATAATATAAAAAACTAAGTATTATTTATTTAGTTTCACTTCTATTATTTATTCATATAATAGTTCTCATAAACCGAGTAGCATTTACTTAGTTTATCATTGAAAATTTTTACTAAACAACGTTTGCTTAGTTTTCCACAATCACAATAAAATGCATATAATAGTTCTCATATTACTCGATGTTATGTCTCTCACTTAGGCCGGTGTAATTGGGTTGATTATGTTTTCTTTTGTTTTAAGGATTTTTCGGTTGTTATCTCTACATGTTATTCGAGTGCATACTTAGATTAAATGATTTTAATCTATTTCGTGTACTTGGAGACCATGAGGAGGTGCTGTCAAAATTTTCTTAAAACAAAAAAAAATGTGCTCAACTTGTTGGCACTAGTGAGGAAATATATCCAAGAACGGGATAGAAGCCTAACTCCTTTAAATTGGATATACTAGAAAAATATAATTCATACATGAACCACATTCTTGAATATTCTTGTTCTAATTGAGTTTTTTCTTCAATTAAAGATATCAGCCGACCAAAGTCGGATATACCACGTGATACGAGTTGATGGGAGGGGATTAGTTAATACATACCGTGATGGGGTGTGCAATTTTATAAAAAAAGCAATATAACATGTTGATAATCTGAATGGAAAGATGAGATGCCCGTGTCTCAAGTGTAAAACCATGATCTGGAAGACTACTGATGAAATTAAATTTGACTTATATTCACGCAGGTTTGTGGATGGGTATTTGGTATGGATTCATCACGGGAAATCAGCTGAGTTGAGAGAACCGATATACAATACTATAGACCAACTAGTTAACGGGGATTCGTAATCAGATAACTATGACGTCGTGCAAATGTTGGTTGATGCGTATGGACCTACCAATATTAATTAGTCTGAAAATGAGCATGCATCAAGTAGTGCTCAGAAAAACCCAAATGATTCAATTGTTGTCTTCTACAAGATGCTATCTGAAGCAGGTGTCCCATTGTATCTTGGAAATGACAAGTACACCAGGCTATCTATAGTGATGAAGATCTCTTACACTTCAAGAATGAGCATGACTAGAGTGAGAGAACAATGATTTGCTTGCTATTATCAGCGAGTTCTTACCTGTGAATAATATTTTGGTCGTGAATTACTATGAAGTGAAGAAGATGGTTAAGGGGTTAAATCTCGGGTATGAGAAGATCGATGATTGTGAGTATGATTGCATGTTATACTATGGGGATGATAAAGATAAGGTGTAGTGTGATATCTGTAACTTTCCTCAGTACAAAACGACAAAACGTGGGGGGAAGGAGAAACATGTTCCAAAGAACATCTTACAGTACTTTCCTCTTCATCGAGGTTGCAGCAGCTAGTCATGTCGTCACACACTGTTGATTATATGAGTTGGTGTTGTTGTGCTCGGAAGTTGTTACCAAAATTATGAGTCCAATTACTATGGAAGATTAGGGGAAGTTGGTGAGCTTAATTATCTTGGGGGGTAAAAAGGTCGTTAAATTTAAGTGTTGCTTACTGCAAAGGGTGTTAAAGTTGATCGTAATAGAATCATCACAGTAGATATAAAGTTAAAGTTATAGTCTGATGACGTATTTGTGTTAGCTAGCCAAGAAACTCAATTCTACTACACCCTTAATGTAGTAAATTATAGAACACTCTGGTATACAGTTGTCACAACAAAGACTCGGGCATTTGATGGTATTAATCTTTTTGGAATGGATGACCCATTTCAAGAACAAGTGACAATCCCAGCCATATAGTGCTAAATGAGGATGATGTACCGGTAGATGATGTCATTGACGTACCCGATGTTGACGAAGTCGAGGAAGATGTGGTTATCAGCCCGTATGTTGTCGTACAAGATGATACCGACGAGAAATTAATACACAAGAAGAAGAGACAAAATTAGAGGATAAAAATGATTTTGATTCTGACGGGTTTGACGAAGTACTAAGTCTTAACTAGTTTTTTTTTTGTACATATTTTACTAATAAAAATGATAATTAGATTAAATTAATTGCAATTTAATAAGTTAATGTTGGTTATTTCAGTAGTACAATTATGCCTAGATATAGAAGTGGAGGTTGCCATGGTGGCAGTTGTACAGGATCGGGTGACGGCTCCCAGGGCGGGTGGTCTTCATCAGCTAGTAAGTTAATTTTGTTTTGGCGCAATCACATTCATTTTAATTATTTTTAATAGTTTATAAAAAAAAGTCCATTGACTATTTTTTAACAATGTCATAACTTAATTATACCTACAGATGCTGGACGTCGGCGTCACCAAGGGCCTAACCTCTGTTTATTAGGTCGTCTGTCGGCAGTTCCACACAGATCAGGTTGATGTAGGCTCGTCTCAATAAGTTTTAACTATAATATATCATGTTCAATTAAAATGATTTTATTATGTGACATCACAATTAAAATAATCCATTATATTTTTGTATTTAGTATTTTGGACCTTGTCGCTAAGGCGACCGTACACGCCATATGCTTGACGCATCTCCCTACTGGCTGCATGCGATTTAGCCAGTTCTCGCAGTATGATGCCTCCTTTACGGTGATGGTGTTGCGCGACTTTCACGTAAGACGAATTGCATTTATTAAACCAAAAAGTTGATCCTAGTTATTTACATATTGTTTAAATTTTTATTGATGCAGACGTTATGAAGTTTTGATAGACATATTATAGATATGAGGCTAGCATTTCAGAGGCAGCCAATGAAGATGTTATTCTTTCATACATCGCGAAGAATTATGCCCTCTGACAGTACGAGATGCGGCAGAGGGCAACCCAAATAATTAAAGACCAGTCCGAGACTTCTATACGAGATCATCAGCCATAGATAGTCTCAGATGTAGCATGGGCTTCCATGTGTACGTATTGGGATGCTGATGTCTTCAAGACAAAGTCTAAGAAGATGAAGAAGAATCGAGGCCAGCTCTGGATTGTATATACTTTTGGATCGTAGTCATTTCAGGAGGTTAAATCGTTATGTATTTATATTTAGTTTAGTTTAATATTGTTGGGATCTATAGTAAAGTAATGTGGTATTAATTAATGTATGATTTAGGTCATGCGGAGCACCTTGGACTGACCACATACTATTATCGAGTTTTGGGATACAGTCCATACGCTGAATGCGTCAACTTTGTCGTCCATACGGGTAATACATCTAGTATGATAATTGTTATTTAGGATCATATTACGTAATTAATATGTAATTAATATGATGATGCCGAGTTAACTCATACACACACACACACACACACACATATATATATATATATTAAATTCCATGACCGATTTGAGAAGCTCAAGGCCAGCGTATAGCTTAATTACAGGCTACTAGGGGCGATTTCGAGATGTTAGATTCCACCATCCCTCTGCCTGAGATTAGTTTATTTCAGAATGAGGAGATGGTTCTTTGGATCGTGTCTCAGTATCCTTCAAGTAGCACTATCGGTCGGTATCGAGTGTTAGGGTTACCAAGGATACCAATCTATACACTACCTAGAAGTATAATATTTTAGTATATTTCTCATTTATGAATAAAATGATGAAGATTATTATTCATGTTATATTTATTTTTATAGGCTCTAGCTAGCGTCTTTATCCGAGAACACCCATGGGACCATCGCATACGGGCGCTGGCTTAGAGGACGCTATGTTTCAGATGGTTATGGCGGCGGTGTCGGAGAGGTTTGGTACGGATTCGATATCCCATCATTAAGACCTGCCCAGCCGTGCTCGCCTCCACTAGCTTGCTAATGACATTGTAGCTGGTGCCACCGTCGAGAGTACGAGTATCCCTCTGGAGCAGTTCGTCGCGATACATGTCGAGGTTATCTGGATGGTGGTTACCTTACTCATGGAAACTTTTGGGCCGATGCTGAGTTATCCACGACTACTCAGGTATACTATTTATTTTAAATTCGTGTATTCTGCATGTTATTTAATTTTCATTTAATTGTATATTTAATTGTATTATATAGACTAATGAGTTATATTTTTAATTATATCAATAGGGTGACAATCTTGAGTGGGCTGGCGATGTCGAGGAGGCTTCTCATTAGTAGCATGATAGGACAGCTATTGTCCCTACATTTTCCTTTGTTGACTCAACGATCAATTCTCTGAAAGATGTTGCAGTGGATGGTTTTGACATTTCTCCTTAGGTTGAAAATGCATAGCTCAACCACTGATGTACCCCAAGCCAGTTTGGGTACTTAAGTTCTGATGTGCGTTTGCAAGATGTCTTTCCAAACTATATTTGAACTAATCTTCTCATACTTCATAATGGTAGATCAATTGTCTCATTCTTCCAAGCTCCTCATGAGCTAGAGTGCCTTTTTGTTAAGTCTGCGATCGTCGAGTCTGCTTCTGTGATTGTTGAGTTTTCACTACGATCGTTGAGATTTCATCATGATCGTTGAGTTTTCTCAAAACTATTCTACAATCGTTGACTGACTTGGTCCTTGAGATGAGCTTTACTAAGCATTCCTTCTAGGTCAAGGTAGCTTAGGAAGGGCGAATCTCTTAGAGTGAGCTAAGGATCAGGTTTGTCCCTGAGGCGCTTTCCAGATGAAATACTTTAAAAGTGATTTGCACTGATATCTCATTTGAGCTTTTCTGTTGGGGAGTCCCTCTTCTAACTTTAGATATCTGCACTGGCTGCAATTATGGTGTCCTCTTGCTCTTGCATTACAATCAGATGTTTGATCGTAGGTACTCCACGATTTTGAGTTGGGTGGCTGAATGGTTATCAGTAGTACGTTTTGAGATGGAGTTGTCCAGGTTTACACCTCATTTAGTGGAGAATGAGGAACGCATGACGCGGATGTTTCTGAGAGGTTTAAAACCCGAGATTCATCAATACCTTATATCTCATAAATTTTCTTTATATTCAGATGTTGTAAACAGGGCTCAGTTGTTAGAGCGAGATAGTGAGTATACTCAACCGAGGGACCAGAACCAGGGTCATATCGGTGACAGCAGTCATCAGAACGATGATAACCAGCGAGGAAGGAAGAATACGGACAAAGACGGTAACCACTCAGGTGGTAATCGTGGCCATGATAATAGAAGAGGTGACTCAAGTGGAAATTTTAGAAAGAGAAGATTCAACAACGACGGGAAGACATCAGCAGCAGCACCAGCACCAACAACAAATTCTAGGGGAGGAGAACGACCGCCAGTTCGATGTTACAAATGCGGGAAGGAGGGACATATCAGCCAAAACTGTCCACAACAATCCAAGGTATGTTACAACTATGGAAAGGAAGGCCACATCGCTCGAGATTGTACTATAGCGAAACCAAGTTCAGCGGAAGTGGTGATTCCAAGGGTTGTCCCGGATAAGTCAAAATCAGCGGTTCCTAGAAGAACGTTTGTCGTGACTGACCAAAACGTGAGGAACCCAAATGAAGTGATCACGGGTAAACTAATCTTGAATTCTTGCGAAGTTTATACCTTACTAGATACCGGTTCTACTCATTCTTTTATCTCTCCTGCTTGTGCTCAACGTTTAAACTTGACTCCGGAGAAATTAGACTTTGATTTATCTGTTGAAACTCTGTTGGGTGAAACCTTTGTTACATCTACAGTTTATAAATCTTGCATGATCCAAGTTGGCACTATCACATTACCTGTGGATCTTATCTCTTTAAAGATACTTGCTTTTGATGTGATTTTAGGAATTGATTGGTTAACCACTCATCATGCCAAAATTGATTGTTTTCGTAAGGTTGTTAGTTTTCATATTCCTAACCAACCTGTCATACGAATTCAAACCACTAAACCACTAAAATCAGTCACTATCATATCAAGCCACAAAGTTATTCGTTTATTAAAAAACAGATGCCAAGCTTTCTTAGCCCATATTATGGATTTGAACAGAGACAAGTCAGATTTGGATAATATTTCTGTTGTTAAAGAATTTCCTGATGTATTTCCCGAAGAACTTCCCGGTCTACCCCCGGAACGTGAAGTTGAATTCTTTATTAATCTTGAACCGGGTACAAAACCCATTTCTAAAACCCCATATCGAATGGCGCCTATTGAACATCAGGAGTTAAAAGTCCAACTATAGGAATTATTAGACATCGGTTTCATTCGTCCTAGTACATCTCCTTGGGATGCTCATGTTTTATTCGTAAAGAAGAAAGACGGGAGTATGCGACTTTGTATTAAACCATGTCACCATCAAGAATAGGTATCTGTTACCTCGCATTGATGACCTGTTTGACCAGTTGCAAGGAGCACAATTCTTTTCAAAGATCAATCTTCGTTCTGGATATCATCAGCTGAAGATTAAAACTGAGGATATTCCAAAGACTGCCTTCAGAACTCGGTACGGGCATTATAAATTCTTAGTCATGTCTTTTGGATTGACTAATGCTCCAGCTGCTTTCATGGATATGATGAACCGAGTATTCAAGGAATATTTAAATCAATTCGTTGTTGTCTTTATTGATGACATCCTCATCTATTCCAAAAGCCGTGAAGATCATGAGCACCATTTGAAGCTAGTACTTCAAAGACTTCGTGAACACAAGCTTTATGCCAAGCTGAAGAAATGCGAGTTCTGGCTTGAGGAAGTAGCATTCCTTGGGCACGTGGTGTCAAAACATGGAGTATCTGTGGACCCAGCGAAGATTGAAGCAATACAAAGTTAGGAGCAGCCAAAGTCGGTGACCGAAGTGCGTAGCTTTCTGGGCTTAGCTGGTTATTATCGGAGATTCATGGAAGGATTTTCTCGAATCGCTACTCTGTTAACTCAGCTGACTCGGAAGGATGCAAAATTAGTATGGAGCGAGGAATGCGAGAAGAGCTTCCAAGAGCTCAAGAAGAGACTCATTTCGGCACCTGTTCTGACAATGCCATCTGGTTCAGATGGATTTGTTATCTACAGCGATGCTTCTGGCAAGGGGTTAGGATGTGTTCTCATGCAATATGGGAATGTCATAGCCTATACCTCACGACAACTCAAAGAATATGAGAGGAATTATCCTACTCATGATCTGGAGTTGGCAGCAGTCGTATTCGCGTTGAAGATATGGAGACACTACTTGTATGGGGAGAAAGTGGAGATTTATATGGACCATAAAAGCCTCAAATATTTCTTCACCCAAAAAGAACTTAATATGCGGCAACGACGTTGGCTTGAGCTGTTGAAAGATTACGATCACAGTATTCAATATCATCCTGGAAAAGTAAACGTTGTAGCTGACGCATTGAGTAGAAGATCGTATGCGGGTACGAGTGCGATGTTGTTAACACAAAGACCCATTTTGTATGACTTACAAAGGATGGAGGTAGAATTAAAGATTCCAGGGTCCCACATGATGATGGCGAATATACGAGTAGAACCGACTTTAATTGATAAAGTTAAAGCTGCTCAAGCTACGGACCTGGGGCTGATACAAATGAAGAAGAAAGTGCAAGAAGGTGCTATTCCATAAGCAAGAATCGATGAAGAAAGAATACTTCGATTCAACTCTCGACTTTGCGTTCTGAACGATTCTGACTTGAAGCATAGAATCATGATGGAGGCACACAACACCCCGTTTACAATCCATCCTGGGAGTACCAAAATGTATCATGATATTCGACATACATTTTGGTGGAACAATATGAAGAGAGAGATCGCGGAGTTTATCTCGAGGTGTTTAACTTGTCAACATGTAAAGGCGGAGCATCAAATACCAAAAGGCCCATTGCAACCACTTGAGATTCCGAAATGGAAGTGGGAACACATTACAATGGATTTCGTTACAGGTCTTCCCACGGTTTCTCAAGGCATAAATGCTATTTGGGTTATTGTTGATAGATTAACCAAGTCTGCCCATTTCTTGCTGATACGTGAGACTTATTCCCTTGAACATCTTGCTCGTATGTACGTGAATGAGATTGTGAGATTGCATGGCATACCAGTATCCATAGTTTCGGATCGTGACCCAAGATTCACTTCACAATTTTGGGTTAGCTTGCAGAAAGCTAGGGGCACGGATTTACGATTCAGTTCGGCATACCATCCTCAAATGGACGGACAATCAGAGAGGACTATTCAAACCCTCGAAGATCTATTAAGACTTTGTGTCCTAGATTTTAAAGGAAGTTGGGATAAGTACTTGCCACTGGTGGAATTCTCCTACAACAACAGTTATCAAGCAAGTATAGGCATGGCTCCATTTGAGGCATTGTATGGACGAACGTGTCGATCTCCAGTATGCTGGGACAAGGTGGGAGAAGCAACGTTGTTGGGACCAGAGTTAGTACGCATGACTACAGAAAAGATCAAAATGATTCAACAACGTATTCACACTTCACAAGATCGACAAAAGAGTTATGCCAATCTTCATCGAAAGGAAGTGAAATTTAATATTGGGGATCATGTACTGTTACGTGTTGCTCCATGGAAGGGAGTTACAAGATTTGGAAAGAGAGGAAAGCTAAATCCAAGATTTGTTGGTCCATTTGAGATTCTTGACCGAATAGGAAACGTAGCCTATAGACTCGCGTTACCTCCAAGTATGTCTCGTGTTCACAATGTATTCCACATATCTATGCTTTGTAAATATGTGAAAGACCCAAACCACATTATTGCGTTAGAACCAGACGAGATAGCTGAAGATTTAGCATACGAGGAGATACCTGTTGAGATTTTGGATAGGAAAGAGCATGTCTTACGCACGAAGGTTATACCACAAGTTAAGGTTTTGTGGAGAAACCATGCTATTGAAGAAATGACCTGGGAGTTGGAATCGGAAATGAAAGCGAGGTACCCTCATCTGTTCGAAACACCAGGTACGTACGTCAATTTCGAGGACGAAATTTTATAAGGAGGGGAGGTTGTAAGACCCCAACTTATTATAAATAAAATTGAATTTTCCTTTATTCATTATTCTAAATTAATAAGGGTTAATTTGATATAATGCTTTGGTTATGGGTGAAATATGAAAATTTGACAAAATAAGCAAGTGGTTATAAAATAATCATTGCTGTCGGGGAATATTCGTTTGGTCGTGGAATATTCATTTTGTCGGGAATATTCGTACGATGGCGCAGCCATTTGTGGGCCCCATACCAGAAAACGGTTGGATGAAAGAAAACGACAAAGATTGAGTTTTATAAATAACGGCGTAAATTGTTGTCGTTAACACTATTGGGTTACCTGGTGGTTAAAATACAGTAATACGTGTGGTTGCATAGTAGCACACGGTATTGCACATTATTGTTGAATTATTGATTCGTACGTAAGAAGGCACTACTCAATAATTGTTACAGTAGTTACTGTTCATTATTTTATTATATTGATTCAATAATTGCTGCATTGTTAGTTTATATTATTATTGTTTCAATAATTGTCACTGCACAATATTTCTCATTATCAGATCAATAATTCATATTATTTGAATAATATTATTAGATAGCATTATCGGCAATGTCTAGAAAGTTCTGTCAAAGAGAGGTTTGGTCATCTAATTGCGCGCTAGTAAGGAGAAATCCTTATTGGAAAGTCCTCTTTTTCCTGGAAACGACCTGGTTGTCATAATTGTGATTCTGTAATATTATTTGTGAATAATTAATTATTGATTTATATGATAATTAAATATTTATTTGATATAAATTATGGATTTATTTATTTTATGTGGTTATGATTGAAGGAATTAATGCTGAGATGTTTTATCAGTATTTTGTCGGAAGGGAAGTATTAAAAATCATCCGTTTGTGGATTTCGGATATTTTCTGTTGGGAATTTGGAAAAACTTTCTTTTACAAAGTTGTAGAGAATTTTATTTCAGGCAGAATGGACATAAAAATCATATTTTTCTGATAAACGGTCTATTTTCTATGAATTGTTGAAGTTTCAGAAAATAAAATAATTTTTATTAATTTTTGGGTGGGACCCACTCTTGTTTGAACATGTGGGCTGCTGGAAATTGGGTCAAGGTTGGCTGGTGGCTGAAGTGTTCAAATGGCATGCGTAGTAAAGAAATGAAAAAAATTAATATTTTATTAATTTAGTCTCCTTTGGCGTTCTAGCATTTTCCTATAAATAGAGGGCTAAGTTAGAATTAAAAATCACACCAAAAATAAGTTTTCTCTCTTCCTCTCTCTATATTATCGAGCGTATTCTTGTGAGTATACTTTGTGTGTTGCTATACGGTGCGAGTTTCTGTCAGCACTTTTCCGAAATTCAGGCAGAAGTACGGTTATTTTGAGGTAAGGGATGTTATTTTTTTCTTAAATGATATTATTTTTTTCAATATCATTATGCCGAATTATTGGTGAACTTTTTAATCAAATTTAAAACTTTTTGTGTCGGGGTTACTATTCACGTATACGGCACTATTCACGTATAAGACACTATTCACCGAAAAATAAAATTTTCTTTTTTGTCAAAAATGCCTATTTTGGCTACTATCTTTGATTGTATCCATGTTTTGATCGTTATTTTTGAATTCTGCTTCAAAATTGGTTATTATGGAGTATTATTGATCTTGGATAAAACTGTTATACGAATCCCTAATATTTGTCTTTCTATCTCACTGGATTCGTTCTTAAAAATGTTTTTCATCATCCTCAGTCCTTAATGATGATATTATTGAATATCTTTGGCCTGTAGTGCAAAGATAAATGATTACTGTTGAATATCTTTGGCACGTAGTGCAAAGATGAACAGGTGTTGAGATGAACATGATCAACTGGTAATATAAATGAATATCTTAGGCCTGTACTGCAAAGATGATTAAAGATGTATATTGATTGTTGTTACAGTGATAAAATATTGATGATGGACTCTTAAATATTAGAAGATAGTAGAATTCATCCTCTACGTGACTCTTCTAATGGATTGTTGTTTCCGCTGTATTTGTTGATCTAAAACTTGTTGTCGATTATATTTTATCAGATTTTTCCCTGTTGAAGACTAACGATAATTTGTTGTATATTATCTTAGTCATAATGTTCTTTACTGGACTAGTTGAGCTCACCCTTTTTCTTTTTGTTCCATTTTTCTTCTCAGGAGGTGAGAACATAGTAGGATCGAGTCGGGGTATAGAGTGAGGTTTCTAGAAAGATGTTTTTAGCAGTTCTCACTATTTCTGTAAAATAGTGTTTGAATAATTGTAATGAGGACTTATTTGCGTGTGGATATTGTCTAGAAGACAATATTTGTATTTAAACTCACAGTATGTATTGTCGTATTTCACACGACATATGTATTATTGAAGTTGTAGTTTGCTTTATGTACCATGTATTTAGCGACTCAGAATGAGTGTTGTATACCTGTTTTGGGGGCGTCACATGTGCCCCCATGAGACCAACCCCTAGGTGGCTGAACCCTAGGTCACTAGGGTGTCACCCAAGTTTTCTTATTCTTCTTCCATTCGTTTCCTTGGTTTTTGTCCTTGTTTTGTTCTGTTAGTTCAAATCAAGTTCAGTCGGGGATGTTGTTGTCGAAGTTTGTCACAAAGTGGGGCCACCTAGGGGTGGTTGAACCCTAAGGTTGCCAAAATTTAGGAGCCAAAACCCTAGGCATTCTTCGCTTTTGTTCATTTATTGTCCGTCTTGTTCCTTTATTTTTGACTTTTATTTTTTTTCATTCAATTCTTTAGGTCACATGTGAACCCTAATTTATACTTGACTCACACTATTTAATTGTAAAAAAATTGATATTTTCATATATATTTTTGATATTTCTACATAGATCTCCCTCACATGAGCATAAAGTGATTTCCACATTTATGTGAAAGAGAATCATAATTGTATTGTTTACATGCTGTTAGTACTATACTTTTGTATAAAAAATCTATCTTGTCTCCTCCAACCTCTTTTTTTCATCTTCTCTCTAATATTTTCTGTCTCTAAAAATTTATACAGGCCCCCATAACGGCAAACAAAAACCACTAGGGTTTATAAACCCTTCATTCATTCACTCCTGATCCTTTCAAAAAATTTTCACACTGAACGTATTTGCTAATTTGGCGACAAGAGAGGAATAAATATTTTATTGGGGAAGTGATCCAAAACCAGTGTCAGGTGTAATTTAATTTTTGAGAGTAACTTTAGTTTAAACAAACTTTAAACATTTACTTTTTACGACTGAAATCCTGATATTTTTAAGGTATTAGAACTTTAATATCTTTAAATTTTTATAAATTAAATCTTTGAACACCGGTGAGTAATAATTTATCTGAATGAAACCCCAAAAAACTTTAGAAGCATAGACAATGTAAGCATATGGTTGGCGTGTGTTGAAAAAAAAATAGATATTTTTTTATTTGGAAGCACAAATAATATGTGATAGTAAACCTTAAACATTTTTGGAAGCACAAATAATATGTGATGAAAATAAACAATACAAAATCGGAGTCAATATAAATGATATATACCTATAAAGACATAATTACCCTTCTATTCAGGTAAGAAATGCTAAATTTAGTAGTTAAAATGTTATATTTATAGAAATATAGAGATATATTAAGATTTAATGTCTAAAAGTTGAAATATTAAAGTTTAAAGTGTAAAAAATAAAAAAAACTTAAAGATTTAAAGTATATTTAAGCCTTTAACTTCTACACCGCAAAACATTTATCCTTTTGCATGCATTACACCTCCAGGAGTGAGAGTACTGACTACTGGAAGGTAATTTACCTTTGAAGGGTCTTACTCTAACTAATATTCTCCGTAGTGCTTAAACTAACAGGATGATCGGATTAGTATTTTTAATAACAGAATTTGGAGTGTTTATATGTTTGCTTTCTATATGCATGCATGCGTTATTTAGCTTAGTTAATTACCACAAGAACCCCATGCTGCATGAAGACTGGCTGTTTCTTCTTTCTTCCACAGTACTTTCCTTCTTTGCGACCCTCGGGAAATCTTTGCAACCTTAATATATACCCATCCCCGGTTATCACCTGAAAACCAAACACAACATATATGCATGCATGTGAAATTAATAGTTAATGTACGTAAACATAAATATTTACTTTATTCTATGCAATTGTGCTTAATATTTTTTTAGGCTTAATAGCATAGACCCCTAAGTATACACTATGAAGTTTTAATTCCCTTAATACTTACCCCAAAGTATTAATAAATAATTGATATCTACCCTAAGATTGTGCTTGTGAAATTTGTTTTGGAGGGAAGAGAAGGAAAGTGAAGGGAATGGATCAGAAGAAAAAATTATTTCTTCCTAGTTTTTGGAAAGAAGAAATTTTCCCTTCCCATCCCCCAAAATAAAACTCACAAGCAGAGCAAGGAAAAATTTGAAGACAAAAAGAATATTGGTATTGAGCTCAGGTCATGTGACTTGTGAATACAGTTGTAATCAATGACGAAGTTAGAATTTTTATTGAGTGGGTTAAAATATTATGAAGTTATCAATAATTTAGCGGTATTCGCGGACAACATCCTTGAGTCAACTTTTTTGGGATAATTTTACACTTTTTAGGTGCATGCATATATAAAATATGTATTTAATTACAATGTTAATAAAATAAATAGTAACATTATATATACATCTTATCTTAATATATTTTTCTAATCACAAATTTGTTAATAAATATTTAATTTTTTAATTATTTTAAAAAATAATATATATTTAGTTATTATTTATTTAAAAAAGATTAAAGAGAGATACATATATAAATAAGGAGTGATATGAAATTGAGAAATTTATAAAAAAAATTAATTGGATTCTATACATTAGAAAATTAATAGGTTTAATTCATATATTACACCTTTTTTTTCTTAAATTTATCGCATATTATAAAGTAATTTTTTTTTAGTGGGATGATTTGACCGCAGTCCTCTCAACGTGGCTTCGTCCTTGGTTTTAACTATATATTACTTAGATTGATAATTATATAAAATATTTAAATGTTATTATAATTCAAATACTGCTCAATCTATGTGTCAGTATTGCAATGACTAAATTGGTCATATTACCATTAGAATCTATCATGCTTAGTTAGACTTACTTTACATAGCCAGCTGAGAGGATTTAAATTTTGAGGCCCCAATTATAGCTCGATTTATATTTTGGGGTCAGTTGTACCATATTTTATATTTTCTTGACTTGTTAATTGTCACATTTGAGTTTGATAAAATTTATTTATGGGTATAATTTAAATAAATATAAAAAGTGCATATAGTTTATTGTCCTCTATGTGGATAATAAGATAGTAATTCATTTGGTTCAAGTTAAAATAATTTGATTTGTGTTTATCAATGTCTAAAATGATGCATTTTATAAGGTGCAAAATTGTTTCTAAAAATTAATTTGTCTTGATTCTATATTGATTAAATATAAGATTATTAGTTGCTTTATACTCATAAGTGATGTAATCTTATTTAATTATATATGTAACAAAAGAAAAGAAAATCAATATATTTTGAATTTGACAACTAGTTAATTAATTTAAATATTTTACTCTCCATTTATCTATTTCAATTATAATATTATTAATAATTTACAACTTACATCATTATGACTAATATGTAACTTATAATATTATTTAATAATAATGTGCAATTAAACAAAATTGATAAGTTGTTACTATTATATATATATATATATATATATATATATATATATATATATATATAGGAAGGATCAGGTGCGGGAGTCCGCATTTTGTTAAAATGCGGTTTTTTTTTGTTTTTTTTAAAACAACTAGAAAATTTAATATTTTATGGAACTGAAATTTTTCCATAATAAAGTGTTTTGGGCGTGATTTGGATACATATATAACAAAACAGTTTGTACAGTCTGTTTTGTTATATGTATTCAAATCACGCCAAAAATATTGTATTATAAAAAAATTCCAGTTTCATAAAATATTAAAAAAATAGTTGTTTTAAAAAAAATAAAAAAATTTGGTCCGGATTTTAAGAACGTCCGGGATCCCGTATAGGATCCGGGCTATATATATATATATATATATATATATATATATACATACACGGGAAGCTTCAAGAGCATAATTCTTAAATAGCATAATGCCTTAAATAACATAATTTTATCAAAACGACGTAGTTTTGGAGGGACGCGGTGACATTTTTGTAAATACCATGCCACATGAAATTCTCTCCTCTCACACTTAGGGGGGTGTATTCAATTAAGATTTTTAAAGACTTTTTTTAAGTGACAAATTTTTGTAGAGTTTGTGAATTTTAATGACTTTTAAAGACTTTAAAGACTTTTTTTTAAATGACCTTTATAGACTATGAAATAAGTGATAGACTTTAATAAACTTTTTACCAAGATTTTGATAGCCTTTTGTATACTTCTAATATATATTGTAGCTTATATTAATTGTTAATTAGCTCATGTATACAACCCCTCACACTTTTTTCATGAACTACAGGAAATCTGATTATTTCATTAAATTATTGTGGCATGAGATTTTATATATGTTGAAAGCATTCATATTATTCTACTCATTTCATGATAAATTTGGATACTCGAATACAATAAAACTTTAGAAGCTACAGACACAGTACAAAAACTAATCTCACTTTTCATTGAACTATATATATTATATATGCGTACGATTTTTTAGTATGAGTATCAAACTCTGTTTTTCATAAAATAATATGACAATAAAAATCTATATGATCGCAAAACTTCATACATGTGAGTAAATTGCAACTAAGTTATAAAAAATTTACCGGAGATATTTTTAGTCGCCGGTAAGCCACAAACAAAATTGTCAGAGAGATTTTTTTTCTTCTTAAAATTATTAATAGTTGTTAGTGAACCAAAATTGATCATTAAAAAAATAATTATGTGAATTTTTAATTTATTTATGATGTTAGAAATTAATTAATTAAAATGTTACGTAACTAATTTTTTAACAGTCGATCGTTATCATCTTTTAATTATTTTCTTTTAATTTTGATGAGTTTTAGAATTTATCAAGATTCATATATATCATATACTATATCTATAATATATATATATATATATATATATATATATATATATAAATAGCAAAAATAAAAATTTACTGTTTGATTTTTTAAAGTCATAACGAGATATTCCTATAATAAAAGTTTGTGCAATTTATCTAATTTTTAATAATTTTAGTGAAAAAAATATAAATGGTTTATAATTTTAATAATTATATTTTCTAAAATTAGATTAATTTATATTAATTTTAAGTTAAAAATTTACCGGAGAGTTTTGCGACTTTTGGATTTTCCATAAAATCTCTCTACAATTTTTTTACAGGCGATTTGAATTTCTACCTTTGTGTTTAATATTTAGAAGTCTTTAGAGATGAGATCAGACTTTATATATGAGTTGATAGTTATAAATTTTCTTCTAAAGTCTGTCAAACTCTACCATTTAATAGAAATCTGAAAAATCAATGACTTTTTAAATACCAAAATACTTTTATAGACTTTATCTTAATTCAATACCACCAAACTTTTAAAGACATTACAAAAGTTGTAATTGAATACCACTAAACTTTTATAAACTCTTTAAATGTCTTGATTGAATACAATCAAACTTTTAAAGTCTTTAAAAGTCTTAATTGAATATACCCTCCTTAATTTTTTTCTACTACAACTATCACCAAGAAATATTCTGCCAGAACATTTTGTGAATTGTTATCACAAAATTGTTAAACTTGAAAACTTAACATATATTCTAGAGATATATCGTCTCATGTTTTTCAAATATAAATCTATAAATAAAGCTATGATTCTAACACATGCTATTAATCATTCATTTTATATAAAAATGGACCATAAGAAGTTAATCATGACAAATAAAATGGCACAAAATAAATTTAACTCTTACATCATACTCCTCGCACTTATAACCATGCGTGACCGTGGTATCCGAGCATATACTAACCGTCGGTCCAATGCCAAATGAACTGTTGTCTGAAGCCAAAGCCGCAGCTTCGTAAGGATGAATTATTACAAAGGCTAGGATGAAAACCTTGCTTAACAAGCCAAAAGAAGCCATTTTTATGTAATCTTTTTCTTAATTTGTGGAAGCGTTAATAGATGAATGTAGACCCCCTTTGTATAAGAGAAAAGAGTATTTATAGTGGGAGCTGCTAAAAATAGGAAGTTGAATATTCTCTCTTAGCTTAATTGGGATCCGGATTTCTATGAGAATTTCTCTGTGAAGATCTTGTGAGAGTTTTGTTGTGAGATTAACAACACATTAAAAAGGAGATCCAATGGCTCACAACTCTTGTTTTTGTCTGTGTATCAAAACGACGTCGTTTTGATAGTAATTTTTTTTTTACAAATTGACATAAAATTGAAATTCACCAAACGCAATTTACTTTTACCAAACAAATGAAGTGAAGTAAAAAGAATATATTTAAAATATTATTTGAGTTGTGATGGTGATTGTCTCCGTTGAGCAGTAGATTAAGAGAGGTAAAGTAAAACGATTATTAATAATAATAAAAAAGATATAAAGGAATATGTAAATAATAAAGGTTTAAAATAAACTCTTTTTATGGAACAGATAAATACAAATTATAATAATAATATTAAATAATAATATAAATAAACAAACAAAAACAATAATAAACGAAAAATAACTAAAGCCACATTGAAAACATTAACGATAATTATAACCGATATATTTATTTATTTTTTTGAGTCAAGTTTGTAGTTATCCTAATATTAATAGCAAGCTAAGTTATTAAATATAAAAAAAAATCATATACAGAATAATTAAGAAATTTAAAATAATTATATGTAAAAATAAACAGTGTTTGGTGGTATTTAATTTTTTGTCAACTTGTAAAAAAATTCCTATCAAAACGAAGTCGTTTTGATACACAGACAAAAAAAGAGTTGTGAGTCATTGAATCTCCTTTTTGATGTGTTGTCAACCCCATAGCGAAACCCTCACAAGATTCACAGAGAAATCGTCATAGAGGATCCTGATCCGCTTAATTGATTGATAATCAACAAAAGAAGTATAATCTTTAAACACCTATTCTCTTTACATATTTACCACTACATATGGTGAATATTTTATTCAATAATGAAAGTATATATATATATATATATATATATATATATATATATATATATATATATATACGGTCTGGATCAAGTGCATACCCCTTATCTTACTTACCCGTGCTCACCCCCTTTTAACAACGGACCCGGCGACGGTTCGGTCATACAACCGTCGTCTATACTTTTAGCGACGCTATATGTTATCCGTTGCTAAAAGTATAGACGACGATTGTATGATTGAAATCGTCGCCGGGTCCGTTGCTAAAGGGGGGTGAGCACGGGTGAGTAAGATAAGGGGTATGCACTTGATCCTTGCTATATATATATATATATATATATATATATATATATATATATATAGTCCGGTTCCTATCCGGACTCCCGAACTTTCTTAAAATACGTTTTTTTTTGTTTTTTTTAAAACAACTAATTTTTTTTTTAATATTTTATGGAACTAGAATTTTTATATAATACAGTGTTGTAGATGTGATTTAGATACGTATAACAAAACAGGTCTGTACAGTCTGTGCAGACTGTACATACATTTTTTGGTATAGGTATCCAAATGACACCCAAAACATTGTATTATGAAAATTTTCAATTCCATAAAATATTAATTTTTTTTAGTTGTTTTAAAAAAAAACAAAAACAAAAATAAAAATAAAAATAGGGTCCGAATTTGATAGGTTCGAGAGTCCGGACCTGATCCGTAGTGTATATATATATATAGGGTCCGGTTCCTGTAAGGGATCCCTTACTTTATTAAAATACAGATTTTTTTTTGGTTTTTTTTAAAACAACTAAAAAAAGTTTAATATTTTATGGAACTGAATTTTTTTCATAATACAGTGTTTTGGATGTGATTTGGATACGTATAACAAAAAATATATGTACAGTCTATGCAGACTGTACATACATTTTTTGGTATAGGTATCCAAATCACACCCAAAACGTTGTATTATGAAAAAAATTCCAGTTCTATAAAATATTAAAAAAAACATTTTAACAAAGTAAGGAAGCTCTCACTTGATCGGTTCTGTATATATATATATATAGGGAAGCTTCAAGAGCATAATCCTTAAATAGCATAATGCCTTAAATAGCATAATTTTATCAAAACGGCGTAGTTTTGGAGGGACGCGGTGGCAGTTTTATAAATACCATGCCACCACGTATTTATTAAAATGCCACCGCGTCTTATCAAAATTACGTCGCTTTGATAAAATTATGTTATTTAAGGCGTTATGCTATTTAAGGATTATGCTCTTGAAGCTTTTCGTATATATATATATATAGAATGAGGATCCAGTCCGGTCTCCCGGACTGGTCCTAAAATACGGACCCAATAATTTTTTTTTTTTGCTTTTTTTTTTGAAACAACTAAAAAAAAAAAAATTTATGGAACTGAAATTTTTCCATAATACAATGTTTTGAGTGTGTTTTTAATACCTATACCAACCAATGTATGTACAGTCTGCCCAGACTGTACAGAAATGTTTTGGTATAGGCATCCAAATCACACCCAAAACACTGTATTATGTAAAAATTTTAATTCCATAATTTTTTTTATATTTTTTTTAGTTGTTTTAAAAAAAAAGCAAAAAAAAAAGGTTCAAATTTTGTTAAAATGCGGGAGTCCGGACCTGATCCGGACTATATATATATATATATATATATATATATATATATATATATATATATATATATATATATATATATATATTTAATTGGTATAATAAACTTGAGTATAGTATGTCATTGTATATTGTTCTAGATATTAATAAAACTAGTTGAAACAAAAAAGTTGATAAATGAGATTCTTTCGGTGGAACTAAAATGATACATTATGAAATAATGGATGAAAGGATACAACAAATCTATCTCGGTCAGATTACTATTTTAAAAGGAAATTTTCATATAATTTTTTAATATTTTTAAATAAAAAATGTCGCTATAGATGTATAGTGACGGTAAAAATCGTCGCTATTGAATATATAGCGACGATAAAAAAAATGTTATAATCTTTATTCTTAACTACATCTACACTTTCTTTTTTAGCTAAAACAAAAATAGGTCTTATACGTCCCTAAAAGTGAAAAGATCAGTCCTATTTGATTTTTCAATTATTTTTATTTCTAGATATACTATAGCTTGTCATATGATGTATTACGTATTATATGTGTGTTTGTGTAACTGATTCCCATTTTAATGATATTGTCCTTTCTATTCTTAGTGGAGTGTCCCAAAAGTAAGGTTCTGCTCATTAAATCTGTCAAGTATTTGCAACTTGAGGAATTAGAGATATGGTGGAAGGTTAATAAAAGCTCTAACAAAATTTTAGTTATTTATTTTGTTGTATAATCATTTTTTGAAAATAAATGTAGGCTTGGAAAAAGAAAGTTACACGTTTAGTATACGTCTGTTCTGTAACAAAATCAAAAGAGAACCTGGGAAATTAATAAATAACTGAATATGAAGTCGTTAGGCTCATCTATTTCATGTGCTGCGATCCTAGTTTCTTATTTCGTTTGTTCTCCGTCTCATGATAAATAAATGTCATATATATATAGGGTCTTCATCCACAGCAACCGGTTGTTGGGGAGCAACCCATTTTAGCCAGTCGCTACAAGCTCTACCGGCTTATTAAAATAAAAAAAAATTATCTAAGGTCGGTATAGTTTGTAGCGGCTGCCAAAATGGATTGCTCCCCAACAACCGGTTGCTGTGGATGAAGACATATATATATATATATATATATATATATATATATATATACGGTCCGGATCAAGTGCATACCCCTTATCTTACTCACCCGTGCTCATCCCCCTTTAGCGACGGACCCGGCGACGGTTCGGTCATACAACCGTCGTCTATACTTTTAGTGACGCTTTATATTGTCCGTCGCTAAAAGTATAGACGACGACTATATGACCGAAACTGTCGTCGGGTCCCTCGCTAAAGGGGGATGAGCACGGATGAGTAAGATAAGAGGTATGCACTTGATCCTTACCGTATATATATATGAGATTCAATTAATGGCAACCGGTTGCCCAGATCACTATTCCAGCAACCAACATATCAGTCGCAGATCAACTAATGGTCAAATTAACTTTCCGTGGGTCCACTTTGTCAGATAAAAAGATGAAAAAAGGTTTTTTTTTATATATACCAACCGCTATAAGTTGTAGTAGCTTGGTTTTAATTTTATTTTTTTTACAATCCTTCGGTTGTCCAACTTTGTCAAATAGAAAGATAAAAAATGATTTTTTTTATTATATATACCAACCACTTTGTCAAATTTAAGAAAAAAAGAATTTTTTTTTAAAAAAATATACCAACCGCTACAACATCCGTAGTGTATGTGACAACATTTATTCGTCATAAGGTGATTGTAGAAATTAAGTGTAAAATCCCAAATTTTACGAATAAAAATTTAATTTTCTCGAAATATTTTTTTTAATATTATGGTATGGATTTGAAATAATGTTATAGTTGTGGGTAGTATTTATAAATTTTGCAAAGTATGCAAGTTGTTGTATTATATTCGATTGGTAGGGGAATATTCGTTTTAGCAGAGAATATTCGTACAATGGCGCAATTATTGGTGGACCGCACAACGAAATTATTATCGGAATGAGAAAACGACAAAAATATATTTATAAAAATAACGGCAGAAGTTTTATCGTTAAAACTGTTGAACTACCCGGTAGTAAAAGTACAGTAATACGTGTGGTTGCATAGTAGTACACGGTATTGATTATTAATGCTTACGTGAGAAGTCACTCAGTTTTATTCAATTATTGCTATAGTAGTTGCTGCATAGTATCTCACGTTATTGAATTCAATTATTGTCGATTATTATTATTATATATTATATATATATATATATATATATATATATATATATGAGTTTTGTTTTATTAGTATTATTAATGTAATAAAACAGAAAAACTTTTTATATAAAACAGAATACTTTTATAAAGTTATTCATTTTATTAGGCTAATAGTAAAATCTTTTTATATAAAACAGAATACTTTTATAAAGTTATTTATTTTATCAGACAATTATTAAAATATATTATATGTTATCATGCATAGTATTTGCATAGTGCTTGCATAGTGTTTGCATAGTAAAATCTTTTTATATAAAACAGAATACTTTTATAAAGTTATTCGTTTTATTAGATTATAAATAGAATATATTATATTTTAATTGTAAACCAATCTGGATCGTCCGTTTAAAAGTAAATCAATCTGGACCGTTCATAGATTGGTTACTATTTAGTCCATTCTTCTATAAATAGAATCTCATTCCTTCATTATTTATTACGAATTCACTGAAACTCTAAGAGAGAGAAACTGTAGAGAGAATTCTTCTTCTATAATCTTGAGCGTATTTCTTTAGCGTTTAAGAAAACTTTAAGCGTAGTGCAAGTTTCTTCAAGTATATCCCCGCCCTACCGTCGGAGTACTCTTCTTTACAAGGTAAGGAATATTATTTGTTGTACTCGTAAGGGGTATTATTTCTTTCGTATTCATGAAGAGAACTTCTGTTATTCCATTCTTTATTATTCTATTGGAATAACCTGTATACGTGGTATACTTGGTGAAATTCTTCTGTTATTCCATTCTTTATTATTCTGTTGTTATTCCATTCTTTATTATTCTGTTGGAATAACCTGTATACGTGGTATACTTGGTGAAATTCTTCTGCTATTCCATTCTTTATTATTCTGTTGGAATAACCTGTATACGCGGTCTACCCTATACTTGGTGAAATTCTTCTATTATTCCATTATCTATTATTCTGTTGGAATAACCTGTATACGCGGGCTACCCTATACTTGGTAAAATTCTTCTGTTATTCCATTCTTTATTATTCTGTTGGAATATCCTGTCTGTGCGTTTTACGCCGGACCTAGTTCCGTTATTTATTAATACTGTTAGAATAACTTGTCTATGCGAGTACCGCATACATGGTGATTTCTGTTGTTATTCTATTCTTTATTATTCTGTTGGAACATCCTGTCGGTGCGAATTTCGCCCGACCTGGTTCCGTTATTTATTATTATGTTGGAATAACCTGTCTATCCGAAGTACCGTATGCATGGTGATTTCTGTTGTTATTCCATTCTTTATTATTCTGTTGAAATATCATGTCGGTGCGTATTACGCCTGACCTGGTTCCATTATTTATTATTCTGTTAGAATAACCTATCTATGTGAAGTACCGCATGCATGGTGATTTCTTTTGTTATTCCATTCTTATTATACTCAGTTGGTTAAAGTTTTGACTTCTATACTCCATGAAATTAGTAGAATATCCTTGATATTTGCGCTTCATCCAGTATCTTTTCATGGAAATATTCTTCTGAGCATTCTTGAATTTTATTCTACAGAGAATTATCATGTTGACAATTTATACGTTATTAGTTCCTGGATAATTTAATTCTTGAACTTGTTTTATTGAATTCTTATATCATTGTCATCATCCTCATGTTTATATTTTGTTGAAAGTCATCTGTGGCCTGTAGTGCATAGATGAACTTAGTATGATTATGACCAGGGATTATTCGGTATAATCATGATCGTAATGTTACAAATGATGTGAAAAAAGTCCTCATTGGCCCGTAGTGCATTGATGGACGGTTTTTGGTATGATTATGGCTATGAATTCTCTTCGGCCAAGGGAGCAAAGATGAATTATTTTATGGCATGATCATAATCGTTGATGAAAACACAATTATCTTTGGCCCGTAGTGCATGAATAATTCGTGGTCGTGATACTAAATAATATCCTTGGCCTGTAGTGCAGGGATGAATTGATGATGTGGATTATTTATTAAGCTGAGTCCCAGCGATAAAAGTGATAAAAAACTTTTTAAATCATAGAAGATAGTAGATTTTATTCTCTACTTGACTCTTCTAATGGATTGCTTATTCCGCTGCAGTTAAACTTGATGTCTATTATATTTTATCAGTTTAACATTGTTGAAGACTAATGATAATTTATTCTGCATTATCTTAGTCATAATATTTTTTACTGGGCTAGTTGAGCTCACCCTTTCTTTCATTGTTCTCTTCAGAAAATGAGAATATAGCTGGGATGAGTCGGGGAACGGAGTGACGGTCCAAATGATAGCATTAGTAGTCCTCATTATTCTGTTAAATAGTGTGACAATAAATGTAATGAGGACTCCTTTGAGTTTGGATATTGTCTAGATGACAATATTCTTATTAAAACTCTCAGTTTATGTTTTGTCATATTGTTTACACGACAACTGTATTATTAAGTTGTATTTGAATTTTGTACCATGTATTTGGCAACTCAAGATGGGTGATATATACCTATTTTGGGGGTGTCACAGTTGGTATCAAAGCTTAGGGATATGATCCCTGGCTGAGATGTGAGACAAGAACTAGGAGGGGAGAGACAGGGAATTTCTTCGCTAGTATGACCTACCTAAGTTTATTTGGTATTTAATTGGTCGGTCAGAGTATAGGAATAATATGTGATATGTTATTTAACCCTTGTTTTGTTGCAGTATTTGAAAATGGCATTCAAAAATGTTGAGAATAGCAATGGAACACAGGAGACCGTTGAGTCTTTACAGATCAATAATCATGATAATATGCAACAGGAAGGCGATAATCCTCCTATAAACAACAACACTGATCAAATGATGAACGATGATACATTTAGGAGCTTTTTAGAATTCATGCAACACCAAACGAGAGAGACTCCTATTCATAATGCAGGTGGAAACAATGACAACCTGTAAGACCCCAACTTATTATTAATGAAATTTAATTTTCTCTATTTATTGTTTTGAAATATTAAGAGTTGATTTGATTAATGTGGATAGTTATGGGTAAAATACGCAAATAGTTCAAAATAAGCAAGTGGTTATAAAATATTAATTGTTGTCAGGGAATATTCGTTTGGTCGTGGAATATTCGTAATGTCAGAGAATAATCGTACGACGGCGCAGCCATGTGTGGGCCCCATAACGGAAAGCGATTGGATGAAGAAAACGACAAATATAAATTGTTTAAAAATAACGGCGTAGTTGTTACCGTTAATATTGTTAAAATACTCGGTGGTTAAAACACAGTAGTACACGGTATTGCACCAATTATTGATTCTTACGTAAAAAGGCACTACTCAATAATGGTTACAGTAACTGTTCAGTATTTTATTTTATTGATTTAATAATTGCTGCGTAGATATTTTATATTGCTGTTGTTTCAATAATTGTCATTATACAGTATTTTTCATTATCGAAGCAATAACTCATATTATATGAATAATATTATTAGATAACATTATTGGAAATGTCTAGAAAGTTCTGTCTAAGGAGAGGTTTGGTCACCTAATTGCGCGCCAGTAAGGAGAAATTCTTATTGGAAAGCCCCCTCTTTCTTGGGAACTGCCTGTTTGTCAATATTGTGATTCTGTAATATTATTTGTGAATAATTAATTATTGATTCATATGATGAGGAAAATATTGATTTTATGTGGATATAGATGGAGAAAATTTTTAATGTGACAATTGTTGAAAATTGAAATTTTATCTTTTTCTGATAAAATAATTCATTTAAATATATTATTATATTTTAATAATATAATAATGATGATATTTTTACGATGAATGTGGGATATATGAGTATATGTGGAAGAGGAGTATTTTTGTTACCAAAAATATTTAAAGCATGTTTTATGTGTCGGTGGACCCCATTTCTTGACTGAAATTTGATTATAGCCTGTAAAATTGCCCGTTTGTGATTTTCGGTCAATTTCTGTTTGGAATTTGGAAAAACTTTCTTCTGCAAAGTTGTAGGGAATTGAATTTCCTATAAAAACTCGCAAGATTCGAATTTTCTGATAAAAGGTCTATTTATTGTGAATTATTGAAGTTCCAAAGTTCCGAAATAATTGATTTTTGAAAGTTTTAATTATTTTTATTTACAAAAACGTGTTTTTCATTTTGTTTCCCTCATTTAAAATGTCATAGGGGCTGAGTTCAGATGGTAAAAGCATGCGTATGAAGTTTTGGAAAAAATATAATAATATTTAATAAATTTTCTACTTTGGTGTTTTAAGCATTTTCCTATAAATAGGGTGCTTAGGTTAGAATTGAAAATCACACCAGAAACTGAAGTTTTCTCTCTCTATATTATCGAGCGTATTCTTGTGAGTATTTTGAGTATATTTTGAGTATTGCTATACGGTGCAAGTTCAAGTCATAGCCTATATCCGGTGTTTCAGCTAGAAGTACTGATCTTTCGAGGTAAGGGATATTATTTTTTTAAAATGATATTATTTCTTCTAATATCATTATGCCGAAGTATTGATCTGAACTTTTAATCAAATTTGGAACTTTTTGTGTCGGAGTTACTATTCACGTATACGGTACTATTCACGTATACGACACTATTCACGAATACGGCACTATTCATCGAAAAATGAAAATTTTCCTTTTCGTCTAAAATATCTATTGTGGATACTAGCTTTGATTGTATCCATGTTTTGATCATTCTTGAATTTTACACCACTATGATTATTTTTGAGGTATTTTTGGACATGGTTAAAACAAAGTACGAATCCTTAATCCTTAATCCTTGTCATTTTGTTTCACTGAATTCGTTTCTTTAAAAATATTTTTCATCATCCTCAGTCTTAGATGATGATATTATTGAATATATTTGGCCTATAGTGCAAAGATGAATGATTTTGATGAATATCTTTGGCCCGTAGTGCAAAGATGAATATTTGATTACATATATATATTGATTGATATTATAGGGATAAAAGATAGACGATGAACTTTTAAATTCATACATAGAAGATAGTAGTTTGCATTCTCTACTTAACTCTTCTAATGAATTATTATTTCCGCTGCAAATATTGATTTAAAACTTGTTTTCTACTGTATTCTATTAGATTTTTCCCTGTTGAAGACTAATGATAATTTGTTTTATATTATCTTAGTCATAATATTCTTTACTGGGCTAGTTGAGCTCACCCTTTTCCTTTTTGTTCCATTTTTCTTCTCAGGAGGCGAGAATATAGCGAGTACGAGTCGGGGTATGGAATGAAGGTTCTAGAGAGAGTTTTTTAGTAGTCCTCACCATTTTTGTAAAATAATGTATCAATAAATGTGATGAGGATTTATTTGAGTATAGATATTTTCTAGATGATAATATTTGTATTCAAACTCACAGT
Source organism: Panax japonicus (assembly GCA_020205505.1). Taxonomy (NCBI): domain Eukaryota; kingdom Viridiplantae; phylum Streptophyta; class Magnoliopsida; order Apiales; family Araliaceae; genus Panax; species Panax japonicus. Next base: position 43,508,054 of record CM035110.1, on the reverse strand, counting down.
TTTACTGTTGTAATAATAAAGTTATACTGGTTTCTGTACCATGTATTGACAACTCAGAATGGGTGATGTATACCTATTTTGGGGGCGTCACAGTTGGTATCAGAGCTTAGGGATATGCTCTCTGGCGGAGATCGGGGAATAGAACTAGGAGGGGAGAGACGAGTAAATCCTTCGCTAGTGTGTCCTACCTAAGCTTATTTGTTAGTTAGTCAGTATATAGGGATATTATTTGATATATTGATTTCCTTATTTACCCATTGTTTTATGACAGTATTTGAGAATGTCGAATGAGAATATTAACAGTGGAAATGAGACCGTGGAGACGCCTGTACTCACCAACGAGGAGAACGTGCAACAGGCTGGCAATGTTCCTCCTGTGAACAACACCACTGAGCAGATGATGAACGATGGGATGTTTAGAAGCTTTTTGCAGTTCATGCAAAATCAGACGAGGGAGACTCGTGTTCAAAATACAGGAGGAAATGATAGCAATTCACGGGTTGTCACAACCAAGCAGTTCAAAGAGTTGGGACCACCAGAATTTAAGGGAAAGCCAAATCCGATCATGGAGGAAACATGGGTCAAGAAAATTACCAAGATATTCGATGTCTTGGGATGCACGGAGGAACAAAAGGTTCTATTTGCCACCTTTATGTTCCGTGGCGAGGCAGACTACTGGTGGGAGTCTGTGAAGCGTACCCATCCAGCCGCACTCAGCATGTCTTGGGAGACGTTTCAGAAACTATTTAATGACAAATACTTTCCTGAAAGTGTTCGTCATATGAAGGAAGTGGAGTTCATCAGATTAGAACAAAACAACATGACGGTGTCTCAGTATGAGGCAAAGTTTGCAGAGTTATCCAGGTTTCCATCTCATTTGGTGGAGAATGAGGAACGTATGACGCGGGTGTTTCTGAGAGGTTTGAAACCCGACATACGACAATATCTCATTTCTCATAAAATTTCTCTCTATTCAGATGTTGTAAACATGGCTTAATTATTAGAGCGAGATAACGAGTACGGTCAACCGAGTGACCATAATCAGGATCATACCGGAGATAGCAATCAACAAAACAACGATAACCAGCGGAGAAAGAAAAAGACGGACAAAAATAGTAACCACTCTGGTGGTAATCATGGCCATGAAAATAGAAGAAGCGAGTCAGGAGGAGACTTTAAAAAGAGGAGATTTAACAACGACCATGTGAAGACGACAGTGCCGGCAGCAACTGGTTCTAAGGGAGGAGAACTACCACCGGTTATATGCTATAAATGCGGGAAAGAGGGTCATATCAGTCCAAACTGCCCACAACAGTTCAAGGTATGCTATAATTATGGAAAGGAAGGACATATCGCTCGAGATTGTACGGTAGCGAAACCTAGTTCAGCGGGGACGATGACTCAAAATACTGTCCCAGAAAAGTCAAAGTCAACGGTTCCTGGAAGAGCGTTTGTTGTGACTGGTCAAAATGCGAGGAACCCAAACGAGGTGATCACGGGTAAGCTATTTATAAATTCTTGCGAAGTTTATACCTTACTTGATACCGGTGTTACCCATTCATTTATCTCTCCTGCTTGTGCTCAACGTTTAAACTTGACTCCGGAGAAATTAGACTTTGACCTATCTGTGGAAACTCCATTAGGAGAAACTTTCATCACATCCACTATTTATAAAGATTGTTTGATTCAAGTTGGCACCATCACCTTACCTGTTGACCTTATCTCTTTAAAGATACTTGCTTTTGATGTGATTTTTGGGATTGATTGGTTAACTACTCATCATGCCAAAATTGATTATTTTTATAAGGTTGTTAGTTTTCATATTCCTAACCAACCTGTTGTACGAATTCAAGCAACTAATCATTAAAATCAATCACTGTCATATCTAATCATTAAGCTATTCGTTTATTGAAAAACGGATGTCAAGCCTTCTTAGCCCATGTTATGGATTTGAATAAAGACACATCAAATTTGAATAATATTCCTATTGTTATTGACTTTCCTGACGTATTTCCTGAAGAACTTACCGGTCTACCCCGAGAACGTGAAGTTAAATTCTTTATTGATCTTGAACCTGATACAAAGCCCATTTCTAAAACCCCATATCGAATGGCTCCTATTGAACTTCAGGAGTTAAAGGTCCAACTACAGGAATTGTTGGACATCGGTTTCATTCGTCCTAGTACATCTCCTTGGGGTGCTCCTGTTTTATTCGTAAAGAAGAAAGACGGGAGTATGCGACTTTGTATTGACTATCGGGAATTGAACCATGTCACCATCAAGAATAGGTATCCTCTACCTCGTATTGATGACTTGTTTGACCAGTTGCAAGGAGCATAATTCTTTTCAAAAATCGATCTTCATTCTGGATATCATCAGTTGAAGATTAGAACTGAGGATATTCCAAAGACTGTCTTCAGAACTCGGTACGGGCATTATGAATTCTTAGTCATGTCTTTCAGATTGACTAATGCTCCTGCGGCTTTCATGGATATGATGAACCGAGTATTCAAGGAATATTTGGATTAGTTCGTTGTTGTTTTTATTGATGACATCCTCATATAATCCAAAGTCGTGAAGATCATGAGCACCATTTGAAGCTGGTACTCCAAAGGCTTCGTGAAAACAAACTATATGCCAAATTAAAGAAATGCGAGTTCTGGCTTGAGGAAGTAGCATTCCTTGGGCACGTGGTGTTGAAACATGGAGTATCTGTTGATCTGGCGAAGATTGAAGCAATACAAAGTTGGGAGCAACCGAAGTCGGTGACTGAAGTACGTAGCTTTTTGGGCTTAACTAGTTATTATCGGAGATTCGTGGAAGGGTTTTCTCGAATCACTACTCCATTAACCTAGTTGACTCGGAAAGATATAAAATTCGTATGGAGCGAGGAATGCGAGAAGAGTTTCCAAGAGCTCAAGAGGAGACTCATTTCGGCACTTGTTCTAATAATACCATCTGGTACGGATGGATTTGTTATCTACAGCGATGCTTCAAGCAAAGGGTTAAGATGTGTTCTCATGCAACGTGGGAAAGTCATAGCCTATGCCTCGCGACAACTTAAAGAGTATGAGAGGAATTATCCTACTCATGATCTAGAGTTAGCAGCAGTCGTTTTCGCGCTAAAGATCTGGAGGCACTATCTATATGGGGAGAAAGTGGAGATATATTCAAACCATAAAAGCCTTAAATATTTCTTCACTCAAAAAGAACTCAACATGCGGCAACGACGTTGGCTCGAGCTATTAAAAGACTACGACCACACTATTCAATACCATCCTGGAAAAGCGAACGTGGTAGCTGACGCGTTGAGTAGAAGATCATATGCAGGAACGAATGCGATGATGTCAAGTATACGCATAGAGCCAACTTTAATAGAAAAAGTTAAGGTTGCTCAAGCCGCCGACCCGGAACTGATGCGTATAAAGAAGAAAGTACAAGAAGGAGCTATTCCGGAAGCGATAATTGATGAAGAAGGAATACTTCGAGTCCACTCTAGACTTTGTATTCCTAACGACTCTGATTTGAAGTACAAGATTATGATGGAGGCACACAATACACCATTTTCAATCCATCCTGGAAGTACTAAAATGTATCGTGATCTTCGACATACATTTTGGTGAAACAATATGAAGAGAGAGATTGCAAAGTTTATCTCTATGTGTTTAACTTGTCAACGTGTAAAGGCGGAGCATTTAGTACCTAAGGGTTCGTTGCAACCACTTGAGATTCCGAAATGGAAGTGGGAACACATTACCATGGATTTTGTTACGGGTCTTCCTACGGTTTCTCAAGGCATCAATGCCATTTGGGTTATTGTTGATAGATTAACCAAGTCTGCTCATTTCTTGCCGATACGGGAGACTTATTCCCTTGAACATCTTGCTAGTATATATGTAAATGAGATTGTGAGGTTGCATGGCATGCCAGTATCCATAGTTTCGGATCGTGACCCAATATTCACTTCAAGATTTTGGCTTAGCTTGCAAAAAGCTATGGGCACGGATTTACGATTCAGTTCGGCATACCATCCTCAAACGGACAGATAATCAAAGAGGACTATTCAAACTCTTGAAGATTTATTATGACTCTGTGTCCTAGACTTCAAGGGCAGTTGGGATAAGTATTTACCATTGGTGGAATTCTCCTACAACAACAATTATCAGGCAAGTATAGGTGTGGCTCCATTTGAAGCATTATATGGACAAAAGTGTCTCTCTCCAATATGTTGGGATGAGGTGGGTGAAACAACATTGTTGGGACCCAAGTTAGTACGTATGACTACCGAAAAGATCCAAATGATTCAACAACGTATACAAACGGCACAAGATCGACAAAAGAGTTATGCGGATCTTCATAGAAAGGACGTGGAATTTAGTATAGGGGATCGTGTATTATTGCGAGTTGCTCCATGGAAGGGAGTTACAAGATTTGGGAAGAGAGGAAAGCTCAATCCACGATTTATTGGTCCATTTCAAATTCTTGACCGAGTAGGAAATGTAGCCTATAGACTCGCGTTACTTCTGAGTATGTCTCGTGTTCATAATGTGTTTCACATATCTGTACTTCATAAATATGTGAAAGACCCGAACCACGTTATAGAGTTAGAACCGGACGAGATAGCCGAAGACTTAACGTACGAAGAGGTACCTGTCAAGATTTTGGATAGGAAGGAGCATGTCCTACGCACAAAGGTTATACCACAAGTTAAAGTTCTGTGGAGGAATCATGCTATAGAGGAAATGAACTGGGAATTGGAAACGGAAATGAAAGCGAAGTATCCTCACCTTTTTGAAACACCAGGTACGTACGTCAATTACGAGGACGAAATTTCATAAGGAGGGGAGGTTGTAAGACCCCAACTTATTATTAATAAAATTTAATTTTCTCTATTTATTATTTTGAAATAGTAAAGGTTGATTTGATTAATGTGGATAGTTATGGGTAAAATACGCAAATATTTCAAAATAAGCAAGTGGTTATAAAATATTCATTGTTGTCGGGGAATATTCGTTTGGTCGTGGAATATTTGTACTGTCCGAGAATAATCGTATGACGGCGTAGCCATGTGTGGGCCCCATAACGGAAAGCGATTGGATGAAGAAAACGACAAATATAAGTTGTTTAAAAATAACGGCGTAGTTGTTACCGTTAATATTGTTAAAATACTCGGTGGTTAAAATACAGTAGTACACGGTATTGCACCAATTATTGATTCTTACGTAAAAAGGCACTACTCAATAATGGTTACAGTAATTACTGTTCAGTATTTTATTTTATTGATTTAATAATTGTTGCGTTGATATTTTATATTGCTGTTGTTTCAATAATTGTCATTACACATTATTTTTCATTATCGAAGCAATAATTCATATTATCTGAATAATATTAATAAATAACATTATTGGAAATGTCTAGAAAGTTCTGTCTAAGGAGAGGTTTGGTCACCTAATTGCGCGCCAGTAAGGAGAAATTCTTATTGGAAAGCCCCCTCTTTCTTGGGAACTGCCTGGTTGTCAATATTGTGATTCTGTAATATTATTTGTGAATAATTAATTATTGATTCATATGATGAGGAAAATATTGATTTTATGTGGATATAGATGGAGAAAATTTTTAATGTGACAATTGTTGAAAATTGAAATTTTATCTTTTTCTGATAAAATAATTCATTTAAATATATTATTATATTTTAATAATATAATAATGATGATATTTTTACGATGAATGTGGGATATATGAGTATATGTGGAAGAGGAGTATTTTTGTTACCAAAAATATTTAAAGCATGTTTTATGTGTCGGTGGATCCCATTTCTTGACTGAAATTTGATTATAGCCTGTAAAATCGCCTGTTTGTGGTTTTCGGTCAATTTCTGTTTGGAATTTGGAAAAACTTTCTTCTGCAAAGTTTTAGGGAATTGAATTTCCTATAAAAACTAGCAAGATTCGAATTTTTTGATAAAAGGGCTATTTATTGTGAATTATTGAAGTTCCAAAGTTCCGAAATAATTGATTTTTGAAAGTTTTAATTATTTTTATTTACAAAAACGTGTTTTTCATTTTGTTTCCCTCATTTAACATGTGATAGGGGCTGAGTTCAGATGGTAAAAGCATGCGTATGAAGTTTTGAAAAAAATATAATAATATTTAATAAATTTTCTACTTTGGTGTTCTAAGCATTTTCCTTTGGGTGCTTAGGTTAGAATTGAAAATCACACCAGAAACTGAAGTTTTCTCTCTCTATATTATCGAGCGTATTCTTGTGAGTATTTTGAGTATATTTTGAGTATTGCTACACGGTACAAGTTCAAGTCATAGCCTATATCCGGTGTTTCAGCTAGAAGTACTGATCTTTCGAGGTATGAGATATTATTTTTTTAAAATGATATTATTTCTTCTAATATCATTATGCCGAAGTATTGATCTGAACTTTTAATCAAATTTGAAATTTTTTGTGTCGGAGTTACTATTCACGTATACGGTACTATTCACGTATACGACACTATTCACGAATACGGCACTATTCATCGAAAAATGAAAATTTTCCTTTTCGTCTAAAATATCTATTGTGGATACTATCTTTGATTGTATCCATGTTTTGATCATTCTTGAATTTTACACCACTATGATTATTTTTGAGGTATTTTTGGACATGGTTAAAACAAAGTACGAATCCTTAATCCTTGTCATTTTGTTTCACTGGATTCGTTTCTTTAAAAATATTTTTCATCATCCTCAGTCTTAAATGATGATATTATTGAATATCTTTGGCCTGTAGTGCAAAGATGAATGATTTCTGATGAATATCTTTGGCCCGTAGTGCAAAGATGAACAGGTGTTTAGATGAACATGACCAACTGATGAATATCTTTGGCTTGTAGTGCAAAGATGAATATTTGATTCCAGATATATATTGATTGATATTATAGGGATAAAAGATAGACGATGAACTTTTAAATTCATACATAGAAGATAGTAGTTTGCATTCTCTACTTAACTCTTCTAATGAATTATTATTTCCATTGCAAATATTGATTTAAAACTTGTTGTCTATTGTATTCTATTAGATTTTTCCCTGTTGAAGACTAATGATAATTTGTTGTATATTATCTTAGTCATAATATTCTTTACTGGGCTAGTTGAGCTCACCCTTTTCCTTTTTGTTCCATTTTTCTTCTCAGGAGGCGAGAATATAACGTGTACGAGTCGGGGTATGGAATGAAGGTTCTAGAGAGAGTTGTTTAGTAGTCCTCACCATTTTTGTAAAATAATGTATCAATAAATATGATGAGGATTTATTTGAGTATAGATATTATCTAGAAGATAATATTTGTATTCAAACTCACAGTTTTACTGTTGTAATAATAAAGTTGTAGTTGTTTCTGTACCATGTATTGACAACTCAGAATGGGTGATGTATACCTATTTTGGGGGCGTCACACAACCCACGGTTGGTCACCACCAAGTAGTTCAAGGAGCTGGGACCACCGGAGTTTTTGGGAAAGCCAGACCCACTTAAGGAAGAGACGTGGATTAAGCAGATCACCAAGATTTTTGATGTCTTGGAATGCACAGAGGAGCAAAAAGTTTCATTCGCCACCTTTATGTTGTGTGAAGAAGCAGATCATTAGTGGGAATCTGTAAAACGTACCCAGCCTGACGCACTCAAGATGTCTTGGGAGAAGTTCCAAGAGTTGTTCAATGACAAGTATTTTCCCAAAAGTATTCGTCACATGAAGGAGGTGGAGTTCATCAAACTGGAGCAAAATAATATGACCGTGTCGCAGTACGAGGCTAAGTTTGCTGAGTTGTCTCGGTTTGCATCCCATTTGGTCAATAATGAGGAGCGAATGACGCGAATGTTTCTAAGAGGTTTGAAACACAATATACGTCAATACCTTCTCACAAACTTTGTTTATATTCAGATGTTGTGAATAGGGCTCAGTTATTGGAGCGCGATAATGAATCAGCACAACTAAAAGGCAACAACCAACAATATGATAATAATTACCGGTGGCAACGGCCATCGGAACAATGATAACCATCGTGGGGGGAATTATCATGCCAAGAATGGTAACCACTTCGGTGGTAATCATGGATAAGATAATAGAAGTGCAAATTTCAAGAAGATAAGGTTCAATAATGATGGAAAGACATTAGCACCAGCACTCGTTTCAAAGGAAGAAGAACGACCACCGGTCGTATGTTTCAAATGTGGATAGGAGGGACACATCCGTCCAAACTGTACGCAGCAATCCAAAGCGTGTTTTAATTACGAAAGAGAAGGTCACCAGCTCAATTTTGTCGTATGGTGAAGTCAAGTCCAGCTGGGATGGTGATGCCAAAGGATGTCCCAGATAAGCCAAAGTCGGTAGTTTAAGATAGAGCATTTTTTTGTGACGAGGAAACTGAATAAAATTATCATGGGTAAGTTAATCATAAACTCTTGCGAAGTCTATATCGTGTTAGATACCGGTTCTACTCACTCTTTCATTTGACCTAATTATGTTCAATGTTTGAATTTAACTCCGGAGAAGTTACACTTTGATTTATTTGTTGAAACTCAGTTGGGAGAAACATTCGTTACCTCCACTATTTATAAATCTTGTTTGATTTAAATCAACACTTTCACGTTACCCGTCGATCTTATCTCTTTGAAAATACTTGCATGTGATGTGATTTTAGAAATTGATTGGTTAACTATTCATCATACTTTTAGTAAGGTTGTTAGCTTTCATATTCCTAACCAACCTGTTATGCGAATTCAAGCAACCAAACCACTAAAGTCAACCATTGTCATATCAAGCGATAAGTAAAGAGCCCCGGTCCTTTCGTTGTTGATTTCCTTGTGTGGAATGCACCGAAGCCAGACTTTCCGTAGGGGACGTTGTGAATAACGATGGCAAGTTGATAGGTATCAAGGTGATGTGTTATCCAAGTCTTGGATGAGAGTCACAGTTGTGAATGATATTTCTATTGTTAATAAATTTCCTGACGTATTCTTGAAGACTTCTTAGCCTACCCCTAGAGCGTGAAATCGAATTTTGTATTGACCCCAGTACAAAACCCATTTCTTAAACCCTCAAATATTTTCTTCACCCAAAACGAACGTAACATGCACCATAGATGTTAGCTCGAGCTGTTGAAGATTATGATCGTACCATTCAATATCATTGTGGAAGAGCGAACGTGGTAGCTGACGCGTTGAGTAGAAGATCATATGTGTTTACGAGTGCGATGTTGTTAACACAAGGATCCATTTTGTATAAAAGATGAAGATAGAGTTAAAGATTATAGGGACCTATGTGAAGATAACGAATATACGATTAGAATCGACTTTAGTCAATAAAGTTAAAACCGTGCAAGCTACATACTCAGAGCTGATGAATGTGAAGAAGAAGGTTCAAGAGGGCGTTATTCTAGAAGAAAGAATCGACAAAGAGAGGAAATCTCAACCCTCGATTTAATTTGCCCATTTGAAATCCTCGATCAAGTAGAAACTGTGGCTTATAGACTCGTTTTACCGCCAAGTATGTCGCGTATTTATAACGTTTTTCACGTATCGATGTTACGTAAATATGTGGACGATCCGAACCACATTATTGATTTAGAACCGGACGAGATAGCGAATAATTTAACATGTAAAGATGTACCTATTAAAATCCTGGAATATATTCTACGCTTAAAGGTTTTACCTCAAGAGTTAGAATCTAACGAAGTGTCCTCATCTGTTCGGCATACCAGGTACGTACGTAAATTTCGAGGGCGAAATTTCATAAGGATGGGAGATTGTAAAATCCCAAATTTTACGAATAAAGATTTAATTTTCTCGATTTTTTTAATATTATGGTATGGATTTGAAATAATGTTATAGTTGTGGGTAGTATTTAGAAATTTTTTAAAGTATGCAAGTTGTTGTATTATACTCGATTGGTTAGGGAATATTCATTTTAGCAGAGAATATTCGTACAACGGTACAATCATTAGTGGACCCCACAACAGAATTATTGTCGGAATGAGAAAATGACAAAAATATATTTATGAAAATAACGGCGGAAGTTTTACCGTTAAAACTGTTGAACTACTCGGTAGTAAAAGTACAGTAATACGCGTGGTTTCATAGTAGTACACGGTATTGATTATTGATGCTTACGTGAGAAGTCACTCAGTTTTGTTCAATTATTACTACAGTAGTTGCTGCATAGTATCTCACGTTATTGGATTCAATTATTGTCGATTATTATATATATATATATATATATATATATATATATATATATATATATATATATATATATATATATATATATATATATGAGTTTTGTTTTATTAGTATTATTAATGTAATAAAACAGAAAAACTTTTTATATAAAACAGAATACTTTTATAAATTTATTCGTTTTGTTAGGCTAATAGTAAAATCTTTTTATATAAAACAGAATACTTTTATAAAGTTATTTATTTTATTAGACAATTATTAGAAAATATTATATTTTATCATGCATAGTATTTGCATAGTGCCTACATAGTATTTGCATAGTAAAATCTTTTTATATAAAATAGAATACTTTTATAAAGTTATTCGTTTTATTAGATTATAAATAGAATATATTATATTTTAATTGTAAACTAATCTGGATCGTCCGTTTAAAAGTAAATCAATCTGGACTGTTCATGGATTGGTTACTATTCAGTCCATTCTTCTATAAATAGAAGCTCATTCCTTCATTATTTGTTACGAATTCACTGAAACTCTAAGAGAGAGAAAATGTAGAGAGAATTCTTCTTCTATAATCTTGAGCATATTTCTTTAGCGTTTAAGAAAGCTTTGAGCGTAGTGCAAGTTTCTTCAAGTATATCCCCGCTCTACCGTCGGAGTACTCTTCTTTATAAGGTAAGGGATATTATTTGTTGTACTCGTAAGGGGTATTATTTCTTTCGTATTCATGAAGAGAACTTATGTTATTCCATTCTTTATTATTCTGTTGGAATAACCTATATACGTGGTATACTTGGTGAAATTCTTCTGTTATTCCATTCTTTATTATTCTGTTGGAATAACCTGTATACGTGGTATACTTGGTGAAATTCTTCTGTTATTCTATTCTTTATTATTCTGTTGGAATAACCTGTATACGCGGTCTACCCTATACTTGGTGAAATTCTTCTATTATTCCATTATCTATTATTCTGTTGGAATAACCTGTATATGCGGGCTACCCTATACTTGGTGAAATTCTTCTTTTATTCCATTCTTTATTATTCTGTTGGAATATCCTGTCTATACGTTTTACGCCGGACCTGGTTCCGTTATTTATTATTCTGTTGGAATGACCTGTCTATGCGAAGTACCGCATGCATGGTGATTTTTGTTGTTATTCCATTCTTTTTTATTCTGTTGGAATATCCTGTCGGTGCGTATTACGCTGGTTCCGTTATTTATTATTTTGTTAGAATAACCTGTCTATGCGAAATACCGCATGTATGGTGATTTCTTTTGTTATTCCATTCTTTATTATACTCAGTTAGTTAAAATTTTGACTTTTATACTCCATGAAATTAGTGGAATATCCTTGATATTTGCGCTTCATCCAGTATCTTTTCATGGAAATATTCTTCTGAGCATTCTTGAATTTTACTCTACAAAGAAGTATCATGTTGACAATTTAGACGTTATTAGTTCCTGGATAATTTAATTCTTGAACTTGTTTTATTGAATTCTTATATCATTGTCATCATCCTCATGTTTATATTTTGTTGAAAGTCATCTGTGTCCTGTAGTGCATAGATGGACTTAGTATGATTATGACCAGGGATTATTCGGTATAATCATGACCGTAATGTTACAAATGATGTGGAAAAAGTCCTTATTGGCCCATAGTGCATTGATGAACAGTTTTTGGCATGATTATGGCTATAGATTCTCTTCGGCCATGGGAGCAAAGATGAATTGTTTTATTGCATGATCAAGACCGTTGATGAAAACACAATTATCTTTAGCCCGTAGTGCATGGATAATTAATTCATGGTCGTGATACTAAATAATATCCTTGGACTGTAGTGCAGGGATGAATTGATGATGTGGATTATTTATTAAGCTGAGTCCCAGCGATAAAAGTGATGAAAAACTTTTTAAATCATAAAAGATAGTAGATTTTATTCTCTACTTGCCTCTTCTAATGAATTGCTTATTCCGCTGCAGTTAAACTTGATATCTATTGTATTTTATCAGTTTAACATTGTCGAAGACTAATGATAATTTATTCTGCATTATCTTAGTCATAATATTTCTTACTGGGCTAGTTGAGCTCACCATTTCTTTTACTGTTCTCTTCAGGAAATGAGAATATAGCTAGGATGAGTCGAGGAACGAAGTGACTGTCCAAATGATAACATTAGTAGTCCTTACTATTCTGTTAAATAGTGTGACAATAAATGTAATGAGGACTCCTTTGAGTGTGGATATTGTCTAGATGACAATATTCTTATTAAAACTCTCAGTTTATGTTTTGTCGTATTGTTTACACGACAGCTGTTTTATTAAGTTGTATTTGAATTTGGTAACATGTATTTGGCGACTCAAGATGGGTGATGTATACCTATTTTGGGGGTGTCACATTAAGGAATGCAATTGACATCAATGCAAATACAACATTTATAGGAGCATTAATTAATTTATTAAGAATATACCAACCGTTACAACAGGTAACGGTTTGGTATATTTTAAAAATATATCAACCGCTACAACAGGTAGCGGATTTTGTATATTTTTAAAAAAAAGTCTGACAAAGTGGTTGATATATATATATATATATATATATATATATATATATATATATATATATATATATATATATATACACTATTTTTTATCTTTATATTTGACAAAGTGGGACAATCGAAAGATAGTAAAAAAATATTTAAAACCAAGCCGCTACAGCTTGTAGCATTTAATATATATATATATATATATATATATATATATAAACTTTTTTTCCATCTTTCTATCTGACAAAGTGGGACAACGGAACAAATGCAAAAAAATATATTAAGATCAAGTCGCTACAGCTTGTAGTGGTTAGTATATAAAAAATATTTATTTTTTATCTTTTTATCAGACAAAATGGGCCCATGTTAGTAAGTTAATTTGACCATTTATAAAATATAAGCCGCTTAAAAGTGTTGTTTGGGCCGCTACAACATGTAGTGGCTGAAGAAATAATATTTTCAATCTCAGTCTTCCATTTAATTGATCTATGGCTGATATGTTGGTTGCTGGAATAGTGATCCGGGCCACCGATTGCCATGGATTAAATCCATATATATATATATATATGGGTAATGTGTTAAATAAGTTATACTAGAATGTGCTATTATATAGAATAAAACAATTAAATGTGGGCCGAAGTGAAAATTAGGGTTCACATGACCTAATTAAATGAAGACGAAAAAGTTAGAAATAAATGTGCGAGACTCGGGAGAAGCCTCCACGTATCCTGAGGCAGAAGACTCGTAGAGGCGACTCATTTTGGGAATTGATTGAGTGATTGGATTGGTGGCTAGAAGGACAAGATGATCTGGGCATTACTCTGATGACCAAGGGTATTTCTGGAATTTTCCTAAGGACATGTGTCTGTCACGTGACCATTTTCTAGGAAACTCTATAAATAACTCTTCCATTCTATGAAAGAAGGACTTTTTGACTCTTGGACTTTTTGGAGGACTAGGAGACTTGGACATTCTCTCTCAACCCGAAGCACTAAAGAAGGCTCTCTGAATCCTTGCTACCCTAATAAGGTTCTAGGATTCTAAGAGTTATGCCACGAGTCGTTAGAGTAATCGCTCACTTGTTTTTCTCCCCCTCTTCAATTCATCAATCAATTCCGTACTCCTCTTAGATTTCTCTCCTCCTCAGCCAACACGAAACCCTAACCCTAGGAAGGTACGATTTTCTTGACCACATTAAATTAATCATCACATTAGGAATTTACATGAATTGAGAGAATACATTTTTGTATGTATCACGCTTCTGCTGTGTTTGAAGGTTAAAGTCTTTAATTTCCTCTCTCAATCTTATGATGGATGTATAAGTGTGTATAAAATTTTTTAGACGATAATTGAGACCAAACCCTAACTGTTTTATTTATAGAATATCCAGGGTAAATATCGTCCATAAAGATTATGAAACCCTAGCGCCCATTATGCCAAAATAATATTGATAATCACTACCAAAAACCTGGGCATCCGTGTCAGTAGGTTGCGTCGCTAATTTTTTCTCGAACATAAAAATTAGATACAGAAACTATCGGTCTCAAAAAATTAGATACGTAAACAATTTGTCTCAAGACTAACCCATGGGAAGCAGACTTTTGAAACTGATTTTGCAGGTTTCAAATTTGGCGAGTAAAATTGGTTCCCTTGTTTAGTACATGTAACTTGAAATGAAAAACTTCATCTCAAATCCGTATCAAAAATTGGTAGTAACTATTTTCAATTTACATATTTTGAGACAGACATCATCCGTCTCAATTCCGTTTCAGCTTTGGTGTCAATATTTGTTTAGCGCGCATATTTTGAGACAAACAACAACCATTCCAAAATTCGTGTCAACTTTGGCACCAATAACGCACGTTCAATATGTTTATTAACAACAAATTATAAATATTTTTATAATTTAATTTCGAAATCAAAAATAAATATGTTCAAAGTAATAATGATAATTACTAAACTGTTATTTATAGACAATACTAGATAAGACATCTGTCGATGAGTACTATTACAAATATCATATAAAAGATAATGTACTACATGTCTCACCAAATACAACAAAAGTAAGTACTTGTTAGTGAAAATCTAGTTAATCTCAACATGCACGCGCAAGTATACGCGATCGACAAGTAATACAATGATAAGAGAGTTGTCAAACCCATAGAGAATTGATTCTAATACACACAAAGCACCAACTATGTATCAAATCAATCTTATTTAAACAAACGATAATTTAGATTTTTGTTAATTAAAGATAAATGACATAACAAGCAACAAGTCTAAGATTACAAATTTCCCCAACACTTCATTTAAATCTCATAACTCTCTCTTTTAAGCTTAATTAATAAAATGAATTGACATCCGAGAAATTACAATTACATAAGAGTCTCTCTCGATGGTCAATTACAAATCTTCCTAATGGGACATGTAAGTATATGTCTATCCCACACACTATCAAGCAACCAATCTCAAGAACAATTAACAAGACACGTCACTATGCTCATAAGTATATTTCTATCCTATGGACAAATCTCATTAACCACTCCGAGAATACCAACTCTCACAAAGGAAGTCATTAAGATTAGATTTTCTATTGGTTGCATACGATATTATTGGGTCTCCAACTTTTAGTTTCATTTTGATGATAACAATAATTAGTAAATATATTAATTAAAAGGGTAGAATCCTCTCCATAAGATTTTTTATTACTATTGTTTTATTTATTTTATTTACTTTGACCAAAAATATTTTATAAATCTTATTTAACTGATTTTCTTGATCTTGATGTTTTAAAGTGTTAAATCAATGGGTTATGCATTGTGGGACAAAAATGGAGATTTTGATGTTTGGAAAAAAGATGGAGATTTTGATTAAATCATTTTTGACATGTGGGCATTCTCAAAATAATTTTATTTTTTAAATTTTTTTTTAGTTATTTCAAAATTGGGCAAAATTATTTTAATACTTATAATATATATAAGTTTCATATATATATATATATATATATATATATATATATAGTCCGGATCTTAAGCTCACCCCTTATCTAACTCACCCGAGCTCACCCCACTTTAGCGACGGACCCAGCGACGGTTCGATCATACAACCGTTGTCTATACTTTTAGCGACGCTATATGTTGTCCGTCGCTAAAAGTATAGACGATGGTTGTATGACCGAACCGTCGTCGGGTCTGTCGCTAAAGGAAGGGTGAGCTCGGGTGAGTTGGATAAGGGGTGAGCTTAAGATCCAGACCGTATATATATATATATATATATATATATATATATATATATATATATATATATATATATAGGGAATATATCTTAAGCTCACCCCTTATTCAACTCACCCGAGCTCACCCCCCCTTTAGCGACGAACACGACGACGGTTCGATCATATAACCGTCGTCGATACTTATAGCAATGCTATATGTTGTCCGTCGCTAAAAGTATAGACGACGGTTATATGACCGAACCATCGTCGGGTCCGTCGCTAAATGGGGGATGAGTTCGGGTGAGTTAGATAAGGGGTGAGCTTAAGATCCGGACCGTATATATATATATATATATATATATATATATACACACATTTAAATCTTTGCATGCATGAATATAAGTATTACATATATAAACCATGCATGCATTATATACTCCCTCCGTTCCTTAATATAGGTCATTTTAAGGTTGTACACAAGTATTAAGGAAATGATTGTATAGCATTAACTATAATATCAATTGTCTATATTGCCCTTGTATTGGAAGAAGAGTTTGTTATTTATTGGTCATAAAATACCAAAGTTACATTTAATACTTAGGGTAATATTGTAAACTAAGCAATTAATGTTTACTTGAAATTCTCAAACGACTTATATTAAGGAACACAAATATTTCTCTAAAATGACTTATATTAAGGAACGAAGGGAGTAATATAAAGTACTACATTTAATACTAAATATATGCATGTGCTGGCAATTCTTTGAAACCGTGTGTGACATAAATTTTGGGACTCATAAATGCATGTGCAAAATATATATAGATGGTGTGTGTGTGTGCAATATATATATATATATATATATATATATACACACACCGTGTGTGTGTTTATATATATATATATAATGTGGGTATGTGCTCATTAAATACATGTGCATTATATATATATATATATATATATATATATATATATATATATATATATATATATATATATACATTAAATGTGTGTATATCATATACTCCCTCCGTTCCTTAATATAGGTCGTTTTAAGGTTGTGCACAAGTATTAAGGTAATGATTGTATATCATTAACTATAATATCAATTGTCTATATTGCCCTTGTATTGGAAGAAGAGTTTGTTATTTATTGGACATAAAATAGTGAGAGAACCAAAAGTACATTTAATGCTTCGGGTAATATTGGAAACTAAGCAATTAATGCTTACTTGAAATTCTCAAACGACTTATATTAAGGAACAAAAATATTTCTCTAAAATAACTTATATTAGGGAATGGAGGGAGTATATATATATATATATACATACATACTGTGTGTGAGTGTAGAAATTTGTGAATGTGCATTAAATAAAACCATGCATGCATGTGACAATCATATTAAAACTTGCAAAACATATGCATGTGCTGGCATTTGTTGGAAGATTCAAACATGTTGGTCAAAATTACTTATTAATTGCTAAAGTTGATGAAGAATGGCCCGGGTGGATTTTTGAGTACTGGCCATAAATGTTCCGCGCAAATTTATTTTATCATCTAGATCGTTAAATTCAAAAATCCTTCATCTCAACCATTAATTTCAAATCAAATTTTAAAAATTACTTTTTTGCCCCCGACTTCAAAAATCTATAAATAGGAGGCCTTTCTTTCATTTCCAATTTGCCAATTCTGTGAGGTCCCCGAATCCGGATACTTAGCCTTCTGGTTCTTCACACTTAGCTGAAAAACATTTAAATTAAGCAAGGATGAGCATTTGAGTGCCCAGCAAGTATTATATATATATGCTGAAAAAATTTAAATGTTTTCTTTATAATACCCTTCTACAACCAGTTAATAGTTGTGAAGTAATCTATAACAATAATAGTATCATAACAACCCTCTTTCAAAATTTTGAAACTACGTATTGACTATATATGGGGTTTCTGTGACATACTATGAACATTGTTTTCATTTTCGAAAGGGTTTAAACAGAAATTCATCTGTAAACCGTCATGACTTACGGGCACGGAGGGTGATCAGCCCCGTTGAACCCTGTATTGATCAATACTACATGTACAAGAACGAAGTTATCGTTCACTCTGTCCGCCTTGGGCGCATAAGAATTTTCCCATTATCGGGATGTTCATACCTGTCGGGTTTTTATAACAAAGGTCTTATATAATTTAACATATATGTGTATCAAAGGTGTATCAACATGTGATTAAATACGATGATTATCCAAGTGGGGGCACTTGTATAATCATTTCTAGAAATTAACGAACAGAATATATATTCGAATTATCATATACTAACATGTTGATAATCAATGAGCTTATATAATATAGGTTTTAACAATCTGTACATTAATAATAATAATTATTCTGAACTTCTTACTTCTGTCCATTGCATAAAGAAAATGCAAAGTTAGGATACTTGCCTGATGCTCTGCTTACAATTATGCAACTTAGTCTTATCTTTTCTATCACGACCTATCATTAATCAAATCATTTTACTGATTAGTATATCATAACGTACACATAACACTGCCTATTGCAGTCAGCACATTTCCTATTCACATTATTACACATGTTCAACAATCATTGACTCACAAACAAACATCAACTCATTCCTAAATCTTATTGTCACTCAACTTTAACAACCATTGAATCACAATTAAACAGTTAACAAATCAACATATCTAAGTTCAGATTAATTTCTAAAACATGTTGGCGTATCGACAGCCATATCAGATAATTATCGAGTCTGAGACTCTATTCTGTATCTCAATATCTAAATAGATAACTTAAACAACAATCGTACTATTTTTCATGACCTTATAATAATTATAAAAGAATTATTACCATTTACCATAATTTTTGAAATAACAGAATCATTATTAAATGATTTAAATATCAACAATTCTATTATCATTAATATTAAACTATTAATGAAACCATTTCCAAAATATTAAAGTTATGTATAATAACTCAAAATATTTTTAAAACATTTATATTACCTTTAATTGATTTTTAAACATCTAAAATCATTATTAAATAATTACCATTAATATTTAAATATTAATGAACTATTTATCCAAATATTAAAAGTCATAATTATAACTTAAAATATTTTTAAATCATTAATATCGTTTTTAAATGATTTTTTTTAAATAAATAAAACAAATTTTAAACTATTTATTTAATATAATTATTAAATAAATTTAATATCATTAATCATTAAATATCATTAATATTAAACTATTAATGAAAATGTCCCTTAAATATTAAAAGTTATATTTTATAACTTAAAATATCTTTAAACACTTTATTTTCTTTTAAAATGATTTTTATAATATTAAAATTATTTTTAAACTAATTTATTTAATATAAATATTAAATAACTTTAATATCATTAATAATCATTAATTAATTAAATTTACCTTTAAATATTAAAAGTTATATTTTATAACTTAAAATATTTTTAAATACCTTATCATTATTTAAAATGATTTTTAATATAATAAAATCATTTTTAATTCATTTATTTAATTCATTTAATAAATAACTTAATTATCATTAATATTAATTTATTAATGAAAATTATCAAATAATATTAAAAGTTATTAAAAATAACTTAAAATATTTTCTTATATCATAATATAATTTTAAATGATTTTTCAAATATTAAAATCATTTTTAAATAATTTATTTAATATTATAATTAAATAAATTAAATACTTTTAATATTCCAAAAATATTAAATATTTATGAAATATATTTAAAATAATTAAAAACTAATTTTCAGAATTTAAAATAATTTTTAATGATTTATTTTGTATTTTTAATAATTAAAAACTATTTTTTTCTATTTATTTATTAATTTTTAGAAATTAATAAATTATCTGTCGCTAAAAACCACCTATAGCGACAGAACCGTCGCTATAGGTGTTCTTCATGTTCTTGAGCCTGCCCAGAAATTCATAGGCAGTCACCGAGTAAGCAAGTTTGACCACCAATAATTGAGTGTGTGTTGTGTTTTAGGGTCTGTTGTTTCTCAGATCATATAGTACAAATACAAGACTACACGATCCAACAATAAACATCATTAAAACATGAATAACCAACGAGATCTAGGCCCATGAACAAGCTGTCAGAGCTGTTATTCATTTTCTGGGTTGCACAGAAATGAAGAATAGTTCGACCTGTCCCCTTTTGACTCCCACAACTTGCTAGCCTGCTAATGTTTAAGTGATATTAAGCATCCAGTATATACCTAACGTGATAAGGAAGAGATCTAACACAAACAATCATTAAATAATCAACACAATCATAAAATCTAGCCTGGTCAAACTATGTCAGTCGTCATGTTTTTATATTTTCTGGGTTACCCAGAAAACAGAAAACATGATCGACTTGACTAGTTTGACCAGCCACCCAAATCAATATGTTCATTACTTATGAGATATAAAGGCATGAGCATGTAGTCTAACAAACATACTACAACTTTGATGTAAGAACCATAACTATACATCAAACTACTGTCAGATCTAAGCCATTTAATAACTTGTCAGAGCTTTCTGGGCTCATTCTGGGTTACCCATGTGACGCCCCCAAAATTAGGTATACATCACCCATCTTGAGTCGTCAGATACATGGTACAGAATTCAAATACAACTTACTAATACCATTGTCGTGTATAATACGACAAAATACAACTGTGAGTTTGAATACAATAATTGTCTACTAGAGATCATACAAACTCAAAAGGAGTCCTTAATACAATTATTGTCACACTATTTAACAGAATAATGAGGACTACTAATACTATTCTCTGGTCCATCACTCCGTTCCCCGACTTGTCCCAGCTATATTCTCATTTCCTGAAGAGAACAGTGAAAGAAAGGGTGAGCTCAACTAGCCCAGAAAGAAATATTATGACTAAGATAATGCAAAATAAATTATTATTAGCCTTCAACAGTGTTAAACTGATAAAATATAATAAACATCAAGTTTAACTGCAGCAGAATCAGTAATCCATTAAAAGAGTCAAGTAGAAAATAAAATCTACTATCTTTTATGATTTAAAAGGTTTTTCATCACTGTTATAGCTGAGACTCAGCTTACTAAATATTCCACATCATCGAATCACCCCTGCACTACGGCCAAGGATATTCTTTAGTATCACGACCACAATTATTCATGCACTACGGCCAAGAATATTTGTGTATTCATTAATGGTCATGATCAAGCCAACAACTGTCCATCAATGCACTACGAGCCAATAAGGATTTTTAATTTTTACATCATTTGTAATATTACGGTCATGATTACACCGAATAATCCCTGGTCATAATCATACCAAGTCCATCTATGCACTACAGACCACAGATGACTTTCAACAAAATATAAACATGAGGATGATGACAATGATATAAGAATTCAATAAAACAAGTTCAATAATTATTTTATCCAGGAATTATTAATGTCCAAATTGTCAACACGATACTGTTTTGTGGTGTAAAATTCAAGAATGCTCAGAAGAATATTTCCATAAAAAGATACTGGATGAAGCGCAAATATCAAGGATATTCCACTAATTTCATGGAGTATAGAAGTCAAAGTTTTATCCAACTGAGTATAATAAAGAATGGAATAACAAAAGAAATCACCATGCATGCGATAGACCGCACAGACAGGTTATTCCAGCAGAATAATAATAACGGAACTAGGTCAGGTGAAATTCACACCGACAGGATGTTCAAACAGAATAATAAATAACGGAACCAGGTCCGGCGTAAAACGCACAGACAGGATATTCCAACAGAATAATAAAGAATGAAACCAGGTCCGGCGTAAAACCCACAGACAGGATGTTCCAACAGAATAATAATAAAGACGGAACCAGGTCCGGTGTAAAACACACAGACAGGATATTCCGACAGAAATATAAAGACAGAATAGTAAATGGATGTCACCAAGTATAGGGTACTCCGCGTATACAGGTTATTCCAACAGAATAATAATGAATGGAATAACATAAGAATTTCACCAAGTATAGGGTATACCGCGTATACAGGTCATGTATAGGGTATGCCACTTTTATAGGTTATTCCAACAGAATAACAAAGAATGGAATAACATAAGTTCTCTTCAAGAAGAAAGAATAACACCCCTTACCTTATTAGAAGATTGAATACTGCTGTAGTGTAGTAACCGAATACTCTTCTTCTTTCTCTCTTACTCTCTCTATACTTTCTCTCTCTATAGCTTGAACGAATTCGTGAAAAATAATGAAGCCCTAGTCCTCTATTTATAGAAGATTTATTACTATTTACGAAAGTATTTACTATTTACGAAGGTAATTACTATTGACGAAGGTAATTACTATTGATGAAGGTAATTACTATTTATGAAAGAGACTCTTAGATGATGACATATGGCCCCCCATAAATAATTAAACTTACCACAAACGTCTAATAATAGACTCTTTATATACATCAAGGATTGAATAAAAATTACCAGAAATCATTTTATTTTTAATCAACACATATTTAATCTTTCAACAATTATTAATCATTTATAACTTGTCGTCTCAATTATTGTTTAAATAATATAAAATATTATACAGATGATACTGTGACAATAATTGAATCAATAATATAAGAGATATGATGCATCAATTACTGTAGCAATAATTGAGTATAGCTGAGTGACTTCTCACGTAAGCATCAATAATCAAAACAGTGTGCTACTATGCAGCAACGCGTATTATTGTACTTTTACTACCGAGTAGTTCAACAGTTTTAACGGTAACACTTCCGCCGTTATTTTATAGAAAGATAATTTTGTCGTTTTCTAACTACGACAATATTTTCGTTGTGGGGTCCACCAATGATTGTGCCGTCGTACAAATATTCCCCGACAAAAAGAATATTCCCCGACCAAACGAATATTTTATAACAACTTGCGTACTTTGCAAAATTTATAAATATTACCCACAACTATAACATTATATCAAATTTATTCCATAATATTCAAAAATAATAATTATAAAAAAAATTCATCTTTACTTATAAAAACTGGGGTCTTACAACCTCCCCTTCTTATGAAATTTCGCCCTCGAAATTAGGGTACGTACCTTGTATGTCGAAGAGGTAAGGATACCTTGATTTCATTTCAGATTCTAACTCCCATGTCATTTCCTCAACATCGTGGTTTTTCCACAAAACTTTGACTTGAGGTATTACCTTGGAGCGTAGAATATGTTCCTTCTTATCCAAGATTTGAACAGGAATCTCTTCATACGTCAAATCTTCCGCTATTTCGTCCGGTTCTAACTCAATAATGTGGTTCGGGTCTTTCACATATTTACGTAACATGGATATGTGAAAAACGTTATGAACACGAGACATACTTGGCGATAAAGCAAGTCTATAGGCCACAGTTCCTATTCGATCGAGGATTAAAAATGGACCGATGAATCGAGGATTGAGTTTTCCTCTCTTTCCAAATCTTGTAACTCCTTTCCATGGAGTAACACGTAACAACACATGATCTCCTATATTGAATTCCACGTCCTTTCGATGAAGATCAACATAACTCTTTTGTCGACTTTGTGAGGTTTTTATACGTTGTCGGATCGTTTGAATCTTTTCCGTAGTCATACGTACCAACTCCGGTCCCAACAACGTTGCTTCACCCACCTCATCCCAGCATACTGGAGAACGACACTTTCTTCCATACAATGCTTCGAATGGAGCCATGCCAATACTTGCTTGATAACTGTTGTTGTAGGAAAACTCCACCAATGGTAAGAACTTGTCCCAACTTCCCTTGAAATCAAGGACACAGAGTCTTAATAGATCTTCGAGAGTTTGAATGGTCTTCTCCGACTGTCCGTCCGTCTGAGGATGATATGCCGAGCTAAATCGTAAGTCTGTGCCCATAGCTTTTTGCAAACTAACCCAAAATTGTGAAGTAAATCTTGGGTCTCGATCAGAAACTATGGATACCGGCATACCATGCAGTCTTACAATCTCGTTTATGTACATACGAGTAAGACATTCAAGTGTATAAGTTTCTCGTATTGGTAAGAAATGAGCAGACTTGGTCAATCTATCAACAATGACCCAAATCGCATCTATGCCTTGAGAAACCTTAGGAAGACCGGTAACGAAATCCATGGTAATGTGCTCCCACTTCCATTCTGGAATTTCAAGTGGTTGCAATGGACCTTTTGGTACTTGATGCTCCGCTTTAACTCGTTGACAAGTTAGACACCTTGAGATAAACAACGCTATCTCTCTCTTCATATTGCTCCACCAAAATGTATGACGAATATCATGATACATTTTGGTACTCCCAGGATGGATTGCAAACGGTGTATTGTGCGCTTCCATCATGATTTTATACTTTAAATCAGGGTCGTTAGGAACACAAAGTCTGGAGTTGACTCGAAGTATTCCTTCTTCATCGATTCTTGCTTCCGGCATAGCACCCTCTTGTACTTTCTTCCTCATACGCATCAGTTCCAGGTCTGTAGCTTGAGCAGCTTTAACTTTATCAATTAAAGTCGGTTCTACTCGTATATTCGCCATCGTCACATGCATCCATGGAGTCTTTAACTCTATCTCCATCCTTTGCAAGTCACACAAAATGGGCCTTTGCGTTGACAATATCGCACTCGTACTTGCATGTGATCTTCTACTCAATGCGTCAGCTACCACGTTTACTTTTCCAGGATGGTATTGGATGGTATTATCATAATCTTTCAACAGTTCAAGCCAACGTCGTTGTCGCATGTTGAGTTCCTTTTGAGTGAAGAAATATTTGAGGCTTTTATGATCCGTAAAGATCTCCACTTTCTCCTCATACAAGTAATGCTTCCAAATTTTAAGTGCAAAGACAACAGCTGCTAACTCTAGATCATGAGTAGGATAATTTTTCTCATATTCTTTGAGTTGTCGCGAGGCATAGGCTATGACTTTTCCATGTTGCATGAGAACACATCCCAGCCCTTTGCCCAAAGCATCACTGTAGATGACAAATCCCTCCGAGCCAGATGGTATTGTTAGAACAGGTGCTGAAATGAGTCTCCTCTTGAGTTCTTGAAAACTCTTCTCACATTCTTCGCTCCAACCAAACTTTGTATCTTTCCGAGTCAGCTGAGTCAATGGAGTAGCGATTCGAGAAAATCCTTCCACGAATCTCCGATAATAACCAGCTAAATCGAGAAAGCTACGTACTTCGGTCACTGATTTAGGTTGCTCCCAGCTTTGAATAGCTTCAAACTTTGCTGGGTCAACAGATATTCCATGACTTGATACCACGTGCCCAAGGAATGCTACTTCCTAATGCCAGAACTCGCATTTCTTCAACTTGGCATAAAGCTTATATTCGCGAAGCTTTTAGAGTGTCAGCCTCAAGTGTTGCTCATGATCTTCACGGCTTTTGGAATAAATAAGGATGTCATCAATAAAGACGACCACAAAGTGATCCAAATATTCCTTGAATACTCGGTTCATCATATCCATGAAGGCAGCAGGAGCATTAGTCAATCCAAAGGACATGACTAGGAATTCATAATCCCCGTATCGAGTTCTGAAAGCCGTCTTTGGAATGTCATCGGTTCTAATCTTCAATTGGTGATACCCGGAAAGAAGATCAATCTTTGAAAAGAATTTGGCTCCTTGCAACTGGTCAAACAAGTCATCAATACGTGGCACTGGATACCTATTTTTGATGGTGACATGATTCAACTCCCGATAATCAATACAAAGTCGCATACTCCCATCTTTCTTCTTCACGAATAGAACAGGAGCAGCCCAAGGAGAAGTACTAGGACGAATAAAGCCAATGTCTAACAATTCCTGCAGTTGGGTTTTTAACTCCTGAAGTTCAATAGGAGCCATTCAATATGGAGCTTTAGAAATGGGTTTTGTACCGGGTTCAAGGTCGATACAAAATTCAATCTCACGCTCTGGGGGTAGGCCAGGAAGTTCTTCAGGGAATACGTCAGGAAATTCATTAACAATAGAAATATCGTTCAAAACTGACGTATTTTTTGTTTAAATATGTGACATGAGCTAAGAAAGCTTGACATCCGTTTTTCAATAAACGAATAGCTTTATGGCTTGAGATGACCGTGATTGATTTTAATGGTTTGGTCGCTCGAATTCGCATAATAGGTTGATTAGGAATATGAAAGCTAACAACCTTATGGAAACAATCAATTTTTGCATGATGAGTAGTTAACCAATCAATCCCTAGAATCACGTCAAATGCAAGTATTTTCAATGAAATAAGATCTACAGGTAATGTGAGGGTACCGATTTGAACCAAACAAGACTTATAAACAGTGGATGTAATGAAGGTTTCTCCCAACAGAGTTTCCACAGATAAGTCAAAGTCTAATTTCTCCGGAGTCAAATTTAATCGATGAGCGCAAGTAGGAGAAATAAAAGAATGGGTAGAACCGGTATCAAATAAAGTATAGACTTCGTTAGAGTTTATGATAAGCTTACCCGTGATGACCTCATTCGGGTTCCTTGCTTTCTGGGAGGTCACAACAAACGCTCTCCCTTGCACTACCGGCTTTGACCTTTCTGGGACGGCCTTTGGTGCCTCCATCCTAGCTGAATTTGTCTTCGGTAAACGACAAAATCGGGCTAAGTGACCTTCTCTTCCACAATTATAACATGCTTTGGATAGCATTGCGCAATTTGGATTGATGTGTCCCTCCCCTCCGCATTTGAAGCATATGATAGGTGGTCTTTCTCCTTCCTTAACAACGGGTGCTGGTGCTGACGTCTTTCCATCATTGTTGAATCTCCTCTTTTTGAAATATCCATTCTTATTGTTTTGGCCCTGATTACCACTGAAGTGGTTACCATTTCTGGCTTGCTGATTCCCTCCACGCTTGTTGTCACCGCTTCGATGACCACTCTCGCTTGTATTATAATTTTGCCGGCTGCTCTCTTTTAGGTGAGTTGACTCGTTATCGCGCTCCACTAACTGAGCCCTATTTACAACATCTGAATACAAACACAGTTTATGAGAAATAAGATGTTGACGTATCTCCGGTTTCAAACCGTGATAACTCTGCAAATTTTGCCTCGTATTGCGACACGGTCATATTATTTTGTTCCAACTTAATAAACTCCACCTCCTTCATGTGGCGAATACTTTTGGGAAAGTATTTGTCATTGAACAACTCCTGGAACTTCTCCCAAGATATCTTCAGTACAGCAGGTTGAGTACGTTTTACCGATTCCTACCAGTAATCTGCCTCTCCGCGCAACATAAAAGCGGCAAAGGAAACTTTTGCTCCTCGGAGCATCCCAAGACATCAAATATCTTGGTAATCTGCTTTATCCATGTTTCCGCCATAAGTGGTTTTGGCTCTCCCTTAAACTCCGGTGGTCCCAGCTCCTTGAACTGTTTAGCGGTGACCGCCCGAGAGTTTCCTGTGTTTCCATTTACGTTTTGGACAGGAGTCGCTCTCGCCTGCTGTTGCATGAATTGCATAAAGCCTCTGAACATTTGATCATTCATCATTTGGTCAATGTTGTTGTTTGCATGAGGATTGTCGCCTTCTTAATGCACATTATCCTGATTATTGATATGTGGTGAATCAACGATCGCCTGTGCTCCATTGCTATTCTCAACATTCTCAGATGTCATTTTCAGATACTGCCACAAAACAAAAGGTTAATTGACATGTAACATATTATCCCTATATTCTGACCGACCAAAAAAATAGCACATAAACTTAGGTAGGTCATACTAGCGAAGGAATTCCCCGTCTCTCCCCTCCTAGTTCTAGTCTCACATCTTAGCCAGGGATCATATCCCTCAGCTCTGATACCAACTGTGACGCCCCCAAAATTAGGTATACATCACCCATCTTGAGTCGACAAATACATGGTACAGAATTCAAATACAACTTACTAATACCATTGTCGTGTATAATACGACAAAATACAACTGTGAGTTTGAATACAATAATTGTCTACTAGAGATCATACAAACTCAAAAGGAGTCCTCAATACAATTATTGTCACACTATTTAACAGAATAATGAGGACTACTAATACTATTCTCTGGTCCATCACTCCGTTCCCCGACTTGTCCCAGCTATATTCTCATTTCCTGAAGAGAACAGTGAAAGAAAGGGTGAGCTCAACTAGCCCAGAAAGAAATATTATGACTAAGATAATGCAGAATAAATTATCATTAGCCTTCAACAGTGTTAAACTGATAAAATATAATAAACATCAAGTTTAACTGCAGCAGAATCAGCAATCCATTAAAAGAGTCAAGTAGAAAATAAAATCTACTATCTTTTATGATTTAAAAGGTTTTTCATCACTGTTATAGCTGAGACTCAGCTTAATAAATATTCCACATCATCGAATCAGCCCTGCACTACGGCCAAGGATATTCTTTAGTATCACGACCACAATTATTCATGCACTACGGCCAAGAATATTTGTGTATTCATTAATGGTCATGATCATGCCAACAACTGTCCATCAATGCACTACGGGCCAATAAGGATTTTTAATTTTTACATCATTTGTAATATTACGGTCATGATTACACCGAATAATCCCTGGTCATAATCATACCAAGTCCATCTATGCACTACAGGCCACAGATGACTTTCAACAAAATATAAACATGAGGATGATGACAATGATATAAGAATTCAATAAAACAAGTTCAAGAATTATTTTATCCAGGAATTATTAACGTCCAAATTGTCAACACGATACTGTTTTGTGGTGTAAAATTCAAGAATGCTCAGAAGAATATTTCCATAAAAAGATACTGGATGAAGCGCAAATATCAAGGATATTCCACTAATTTCATGGAGTATAGAAGTCAAAGTTTTATCCAACTGAGTATAATAAAGAATGGAATAACAAAAGAAATCACCATGCATGCGATAGACCGCACAGACAGGTTATTCCAGCAGAATAATAATAACGAAACCAGGTCAGGTGAAATTCACACCGACAGGATGTTCCAACATAATAATAAATAACGGAACCAGGTCCGGCGTAAAACGCACAGACATGATATTCCAACAGAATAATAAAGAATGGAACCAGATCCGGCGTAAAACACACAGATAGGATGTTCCAACAGAATAATAATAAAGACGGAACCAGGTCCGGTGTAAAACACACAGACAGGATATTCCGACAGAAATATAAAGACAGAATAGTAAATGGATGTCACCAAGTATAGGGTATTCCGCGTATACAGGTTATTCCAACAGAATAATAATGAATGGAATAACATAAGGATTTCACCAAGAATAGGGTATACCGCGTATACAGGTCATGTATAGGGTATGCCACTTTTACAGGTTATTCCAACAGAATAACAAAGAATGGAATAACGTAAGTTCTCTTCAAGAAGAAAGAATAACACCCCTTACCTTATTAGAAGATTGAATACTGCTGTAGTGTAGTAACCGAATACTCTTCTTCTTTCTCTCTTACTCTCTCTATACTTTCTCTCTCTATAGCTTAAACGAATTCGTGAAAAATAATGAAGCCCTATGCCTCCATTTATAGAAGATTTATTACTATTTACGAAAGTATTTACTATTTACGAAGGTAATTACTATTGACGAAGGTAATTACTATTGATGAAGGTAATTACTATTTATGAAAGAGACTCTTAGATGATGACATATGGCCCCCCATAAATAATTAAACTTACCACAAACGTCTAATAATAGACTCTTTATATACATCAAGGATTGAATAAAAATTACCAGAAATCATTTTATTTTTAATCAACACATATTTAATCTTTCAACAATTATTAATCATTTATAACTTGTCGTCTCAATTATTATTTAAATAATATAACATATTATACAGATGATACTGTGACAATAATTGAATCAATAATATAAGAGATATGATGCAGCAATTACTGTAGCAATAATTGAGTATAGCTGAGTGACTTCTCGCGTAAGCATCAATAATCAAAACAGTGTGCTACTATGCAGCAACGCGTATTATTGTACTTTTACTACCGAGTAGTTCAACAGTTTTAACGGTAACACTTCCGCCGTTATTTTATAGAAAGATAATTTTGTCGTTTTCTAACTACGACAATATTTTCGTTGTGGGGTCCACCAATGATTGTGCCGTCGTACGAATATTCCCCGACAAAAAGAATATTCCCCGACCAAACGAATATTTTATAACAACTTGCGTACTTTGTAAAATTTATAAATATTACCCACAACTATAACATTATATCAAATTTATTCCATAATATTCAAAAATAATAATTATAAAAAAAATTCATCTTTACTTATAAAAACTGGGGTCTTACAACCCAGAAATGGCTCGGTCAATGCCGGTCAACGAGCTTTGACCGGTTATAACTTATAATCTACAACCGTTATAGGTCTGATTCTTGATCCAGAGCAAAGATCTCATAACAGACTACAAGATTCAACACGTACAACACAAAAATCAAACACATACAGAGATTTACACGACCTGACATTCGTTGTCAGACGCCTCCTTTAAAATTTCCAGATTTTTAAGAACATCAAATCCGAGCCTCTAGATGTTATGGATCTAACATCTAGCAACCCAGATCATCATTAGACACTACTAACAACATATTATAACACTCAAACATAACATCTAACAACAGAAAATTGGACAAATTTTTGAGTAGGGTTTTATACCTTCTTTGATCAATTTCTGATTCAAGGCTAGTAATCTGTTAATGGATTTCATGGGGCTGGTATAAGGGACTGATCTAGCTTAATTTTTCGAAGGTGTGGTGCTTGAGAGACTTGAGTAGGGTTTTTGCACAAAATAAGTGAACAAAAGAAATTTCTCTCTCCTTCACTCCTTAAATAGACAATCATGATGCATGTATTAGCTGAAATAGAGTGGTTTGCTGGAAAAAATAGGCATGTGGAGTTGTTAGGGTTAGTAAGAGTTGGTTAACAACTCAACCTAAATGTCAAAACCTACAATTTAGCCTCAATTATACACTTAGGGGCATAATGGTCTTTTGATTTTCTAATTTAATGGCAAAATTGAAATCATGCAAACTCTTAGGGTTTAACCCTTAGGGTTTAACCCTAAGGTTTTCCAACATTAACTTTTCTAGAATTACATTTTAGGGTTTACACAAATAAAAAAAATAAAAAGAAATAAACATTTTAGTTTCTAAAATTAGACAATTTGGGTTTGTTAATTAGATTAATTTTCTAATTACTTTATACAGTAGCATTAGGGTTTAGATCATATAAGTATCATTAACCTTGCTGAAATATCAATTAGGGTTTATAATTTTAGTAATTAGAGTTACTAAATTATAAATAGGGTTCCAATTACTAAATTAGGGTTTTAATTTAGTAATTAGGGTTTAACAATTTAGGGTTTCTAAAATTAACAATTATAATTTTAATACTTGTTAATCAATCACATTAATACAATAACCAACAATCTCAAACTCTAATTTCAAATTAGGGTTTCTCATCCTCAGAAATTTATATTTTCTAAATATTAGGGTTTCTAGAATTTTAATTAGGGTTTACCTAATTAATACATTTAATACATGCCATAAATTATATAACATACTTATACAACAATCTTGCACTTTAATTTGGATATCAAATTAGGCTTTAACATTATTACTAAGGTTTGATCATAATACACCGTAATTGACCAACCATTATCAATACAGAAATACAGTACATATTCATAGCACTGAAAAATCAAAATATAACTAATATTATATTATTATTCTCATACCTTGACAATAATCCAAAGTTAGGGTTTGGATTCCATATCTGATTATTCTTTCATATTTAACCTTAATAATTAAGGTAAAATAATTAACTTTATAATCTGTACTAAAATTCATATAATAAAATAATTATTATATTTATTCTAAAAATCACTTCATATATTATTTAAATAATACATGATTATATATTCATGGAAAATAATTAATAAAAATATTTCTATCTTAAAATTAATTATTATAAGAATATACTTTATAATAATCAATAATTCTAAAATAAATTTACTTGCAAATATTCATGTAATAAATATATTTTTATTTACCACATAAATACATATACACAATCTTGTACAAATCCTCATCCTTAAAATAAAAAAAAAAATTATACGCAAAATTTATGATTTATTTATATAGAAAATACCGGGTTGTCACAAATTCACTTTCAAGCTTATTTCTCTCCTACATACTTTATCTCTAAAAAGCTTTCTCTCTCTTCTTACAAATGTTCTGATTATTTTAGAAGAGAAAATTGGTCTAAGCATATTGAGATAAGTTGTTTGATTTATTTTATTTGAATTATCTCTTACTTATTTATATTTATAGATATACGAATATAAATTGTTATACACAATTCTATATATCTATAATTCATATATTTATCAAATAAAAGGATACTTGGGCGCTGCAAGGCTACAGAGATACACCTCTACGGAGATGAATTCAAACAGTACGATTCTTTATAGTCTTCAGTATAGAAGCACTTTTTCACACAAAATATATAAGTTAATGTTATTTAAACTTTTATAACAGAGCATAAATTACATATTTGCTTACTCAGAAGCACTATTTGATCTAAGCACAAAATTACTATCTGCTTATTAAGAAGCATATTTTCTCAAGTATAAAAGTCCTTGAACTTTTATAAATATATCTGTACTTCAATTGATATCTACTTATTTGAGAAGCATCAATCTGTACTAAATTATATCTGCTTATTTAAGAAGCATTCATCTGTACTAAATTCTTATTTGCTTATTTGAGAAGCATATTATTGTAAAACTATTTGTAAAAAGAGAAAAGGTCAGAGTTAATATATTTTATGTACCTGTGAGAAAGACGAGTAATTCTTCGACCAAGACCAGAGTCTTAGAAAGGTAAGCGGGAAGTTGGGTCTCTAGTGTACTTGTGATGTGATGAAGAGGCTGTTGTTTCAAGATCAGATCATAGAATAGAATTGAACTCAAAAGAAGTAGAACTAAGCTTGAGGGAGGAGCTGGGAGCTTGCTGTCTAAGATAGAATAGTTGAAAAAGTTGGATGTTTGTCTATAAAACTTTGTAAAGGCTTCTCCGCATGTTGAAGGAGTATTTATTACTGGTAGTAATAGGATCTCAAGTTCTGGAGAGGAGCTTGAGACTGGACGTAGCAGCATACCCAGGCTGTATGCTGTGAACTAGACAAATCTCTGTGTATTGTGTGATTGAATTTTTACTGTCTTACATATTAATTTCTAGCACTGCAAATTAATTATCCAAAAATTCAAAAAGGCCTTAGATAATTTTTTAAACTGTAATAATCTATTCAACCCCCCTTCTAGATTATTATTGGACTTTCAGATAATTAGATATATCTCTATTCCAAATACTAGCAAGTTACCTATTCTCTTGGACAAACAATAGGACACACGTCACTAAAATCTTATTATCTACCCTCAAGAATCTTTAACTTTTGCATGATATCATAATTAGGTCTCAACCTATACTCTGTTTCTCAAGTTCATATAGGTTCCCAAGGTAAATATTAGCTAGGCAATTAATCTATTAGGTACAAATTATGAAAACCAATTCAAGCAATCAACTAAAGTCAAAGAGAGAGAAATCAATTCAAACTATAGATTGGGTTTATTGAAATCTTAAAATAATGACCTAGTTCATGGTAACTACATACAACATCATGCCAAATTTATAAATTTTATCTAGGATTACAACAAATGGAAATGATGAAATAGAGATAAAAGCCTTTTGATGATTTTCAGATTTGTTATGCTTTGTTTGTGATGATCTCTATCCTTCCAAGTTTTGCACTCCTTTGGCCCTTGATTCCTTAGCTATTGCTGAATTTCTCCTTGAATTGTAGCTCTTTGCTCCTAGTTTTGATGTTTAAAGTAGCCTCCTAATGTCTAGATATTGATTTATGAAGTCCCATAAGGATATTATATAGTGCCTCCATATAAACCCTAGATTAACCCACTGATCTTGACCAAAACCCGCCCAGATCGTACTAAAACTGCCCAGATCCGAATCTGGTGTGCCAGCGCCAATACCGTCGTGCCCGCGCCCACGTACTGCCCATTCTGCTAGCTTGGCTCGACCGCTGCACCAACAGGTAGGCGCCCGCGTGCGCGAGCCCCAATCTGCCGCACACGCCCGACGTTGCTCAACGCTGCTCCCCCATGTCTGATGCTGCTCTGTCGGCTCCTCACGTACGCTCCCGTACACCCCAACGCGCGCCTAGCTGCCCCAATCTGTCGATGAATGCTGATGTCTGCTACACCACCTCGTAGGCTGACACACTTTGACACACGTTGATACATACCGACGCACGCCATGCACATGAAACACCCAAATGACTTTAATTTCAATATCGAGCACCACCAAATGCTAATTTCCGTAATAAAACATGCCAAACATGGATTTCCACATAAGAAAACTAAGACAACACATGGCACGCGTGGACCATTTAACTCTGCAATGGCTATAAGTCATCCAAAATGCATCCGTGCCCATGTGTTCAACAAGATACCGAATAGAACACATTCAGGGTTGGTTCTGAAGTGGTTTGCCATATGCATTACAAACCTAAAACTTGAACATGACAACTCCAAACATCGATCCAAACGACATTTATTCAAATTCCTACAAAATAAAGTTTAAACACATAAAAATTATACGAAATCATATGAAAGCAATACAAAACAACATTTACACAAATAAGATAAAAACACATAAAATAAATGAAATAGCTTAAGATTTTTAAATTATCAAGGTTTAAAGTACTCAATAAATAGGTATAAAAACTACTCATCAAATACCCCCAAACATAAATCTTTGTTTGTCCTCAACCAAAACAAAAATAAACTAATTAATAATAAAATTTTAATTTCTACCCCAACCACGACATGAGTAATGAGATGCTCAAAACTTCGATTTGGCCTCAAAGAATAAAGATCAAAGAGTCCACAAATAAAACACGAAGTTACATTTAACAAAGTCACTAGACTCACAACTACTCAAGATCCTTTCAAAATGTGTGTGTATTCTGTATGCTTATGTGAGTTAGAATTTAGATACATGTAATAAAACATATGAAAGATTACACTATAAATCTTCCAACTCATCATTAGCATCAGTCACTACTAAACAAGACAAATATATAAGAAAAGGGTCCCAAAGGTATTATTGCATCAACTCACAACAAACTTCAATCTTGGCCGTGCAATGTCTAATTAAATTAGGCTACAAAGTTACCAATGTAACGAGTCTTTGATCAATGACTTCTAAACCAGATGGCTTTAGGTGTAAGACCCCAACTTTTAGGAATAAAGATTAATTTTTTTTCTCGAAATGTATTTTTGAATATTATGGTGTGGATTTGATATAATGTTATAGTTGTGGGTGATATTTAAAAATTTTGCAAAGTAAACAAATTGTTATATAATATTCGATTGGTCGGAGAATATTCATTTTAATAGAGAATATTCGTACGATGAAACAATCATTGATGGACCCCACAACAGAAGTATTGTCGTAGTTAGAAAACGACAGAATTATCTTTTTATAAAAATAACGGCGAAGGTTTTACCGTTAAACTGTTGAACTACCCGGTAGTAAAAGTATAGTAATACGTGTGGTTGCATAGTAGCACACGGTATTGATTATTGATACTTACGTAAGAAGTCACTCATTTATACTCAATTTTTGCTACAGTAATTGTTGCATCATATCTCTTATATTATTGATTCAATTATTGTCACGGTATCATCTGCATAATATTTATTATTATTAAATCAATAATTGAGATGACAAAGTTATTCATATTATTATTTGCAATATTGACAATGTCTAGAAGTTCTGTCAAGGAGAGGTTTGGTCACCTAATTGCGCGCCAATAAGGAGAAATCCTTATTGGAAAGCCCCCTCTTTCTTGGGAACGACCAGGTTGTTAAATATTGTGAGTTATAATATTAATGATGAATAAGTTCGTGTTGATTAAAGATGAAATTGATAGTTCCATTGTGTTGGAATTATTAGTGTTAGTGGAAATCGATATTTATTTCAATAATAATTGATGTATGGAAGTTATACTGACCAATCAGGTAATTAATCGGATAAATGAGCAATTAATTACCATTAATTCACATGATTATAACTATTTGTTCACATGTGTGTACTATTGATTCACATTCATGTAGTATTAGGGGAGGTGGTGCAAGATTGATAATACTTGCATGACTAAGTTAAAAATGGAGGTATAGATGGAGGTACTATACTATAATTCGTATTTTCACATGTATAGAACTATTAATTCACATGATTGAACTATTGATTCACATGATATACTATTAGGGGAGGAGGTGCAAGTTTTATAATACTTGCAGGACTAAATTAAAAATGAAGGAAAAGATGAAGGTATTGTACTGTAATATTTCGTGCCCCAAAACATGCAATTATCGAAACTATATTTTCCTATAAATAGAAGCTCATTCTTCCTTCATTCTCACCAATTCACTAAGACTCACAAGAGCAATTATAGAGAGAGAAGCTATAGGGAGAAAGAAGAAGAGTAGTCTGCTACTTCACTACTCCAGTATCCAGTCTTCTTCTGAGATAAGGGGTATTATTTATTTCATATTCTGAAGAGATATTATATTTTCGTATTCGTATGAATATTATTTTCATTCAATATTCATAAAGAATATTATCTTCATTCAATATTCGTAGGAATATTATCCTCGTTAAATATTCGTTGGAATATTATTTTCGTTCAAGGGATATTATTTTTGTTCAATATTCGCTTGAAATAATATTTTCTTTCATACTCTGTAGTATGTAAGTAATATTATTTCGTTTCAGATTTTGAATTCTATACTCATTTTGTTGAAGTTTTGGCTTTTATACTCCATGAAATTAGTGGAATATCCTTGATATTTGCGCTTCATCCAGTATCTTTTTATGGAAATATTATTCTGAGCTTTCTTGATAATTATTGATATTTTCATGACGGAATACTATTCATGAGTTACTATTTATGGGTTACTATTCAACCGGTTAGTATTTACTCTAATATTATTCACTCGGGTATTCGGGGCACTTTTAATCTTTAACTTACGTGCATAGATGGACTGTTGATTGGTATGATTATGACCAGGGATCATTCGGTATAATCATGACCTGTAATGTTATAAATGATGTGGTAAAAGTCCTCATTGGCCCGTAGTGCATTGATGGACAGTTGTTGGTATGATTATGACCAGGGATTATTCGGTATAATCATGACCATTGGTGATTACATGAATATCCTTGGCATGTAGTGCAAGGATGATTCGATGATGTGATTTATTTATTAAGCTGAGTCTCAGCGATAAATTGATGAAAAACTTTTTAAATCATATAAGATAGTAGATATCATGCTCTACTTAACTCTTCTAATGAATTACTTGTTCCGCTGCAGTTGTTGATCTAAAACTTGTTGTATGTTATATTCTATTAGTTGTTATACTGTTGAAGGCTAAGGATAATTTATTCTACATTATCTTAGTCATAATATTTCTTACTGGGCTAGTTGAGCTCACCCTTTTCTTTCATTGTTCTCTTCAAGAAATGAGAATATAGATGGGACGAGTCGGGAAATAGAGTGATGGTCCAGGATAAGTGGCTTTAGTAGTTCTCACTATTCTGTGAAATAGTGTGATAATAATTGTAATGAGGACTCCATTGAGAGTGGATATTGTCTAGAAGGCAATATTCTTGTTTAAACTCTCAACTATGTTTTGTCGTATATTACCCGACAGTTGTATAATTAAGTTTGTATTTGATTTATGTACCATATTTTTGGCGACTCAAGATGGGTGATGTATACCTGTTGTGGGGGCGTCACATTAGGGCATTAGGTGTAGAACACCTGTAAAGATCTATTAGCTCAAGTAACAATGGCCACGTAATTAAACTTAGCCAAACTAAAGTCATTTTTATTCCTTCGTTTAATTAATTATTCCATAAACTTGACTGTGCAATGTCTAATCACATTTAGCAATTCAGAGTTACCCATGTAATGAGTGTTTGATCAATGACTTCCAAGCCAGATGGCTTTAGAACACTAGGTTTAAAACACCCCTACGAATCTAATAACTCGAGTAACAAAAGCCGCATAATTAAACTTGGTCAAACATGGAGTTACTTTATTTTATTTTCATTTTTTTTGCAAAGGATTCCCCCAAATTTATATGAAAATCTAAATTTAGCACTAAAAGCTGTTTAAATAAGTTTAATACATTTTAAGGATAATCCCTCAAGCATTTAAGCAAATAAGTTTTTACGATACTAATTAGATAAGAAATTTGGAAGCGTGTGCAAAGATGTGAAAGAATCAAGAATAGTGAGAATCCAGTGAAGATGTCAAAAAAGTAACTAAGCACGCTCAAGACTTCTCCGTGATCAAGAATAACATAAACCCCATCGTATGACTGGCCAGTCTTAGGTTCCAAATAAAACATCACTCAACTAACACGACACACAAACATGCAAATATTTAAAAAAATTTACAATCACTACTACAAAACAGTAAATAAATAACGCGTAAAAAACGTTGTAAAAAATCTTACAGAAACGTTGTGGTTAAAAGTGTCATCTATTTGACACATTTATACAACATTTTTAAAACGTTGTGATTTGACACATTACACAACGTTTTTTTCTTAAAAAACGTTGTATATTTGTTTTCCAGAAATCATTGGATGCTTAAAAACAATGTAGATAGTATCATTCCACAACGTTTTCTGGCTTAAAATGTTGTAATTTAATACATCAGACAACATTTAGACATATTTATACAACGTTTAGAAGGTGTCATCTATTTAAAGCCAAAATGTATCAAACATTCAAAATATACCAATTATAAATAATATTACTATCCATACATCTCAAATTCAAAATATACCAATTACAAAGAATATTAATACCGTACAATACGTTTATATCCCAATAATACCAAACTATCCATACATCTCAAATTCACTTTTCAATATAATTACTACTATATTGTTCCCATATATTGATGCAGTAACCAGAAGCGCCCCACTTGGGTCAAAACATAAGGCAGATATGGGACTGGTATGCGCCCTAAACTGTGATACAACAGCTCTGGATACAAAATCTTTTATGATAACCTGCAATAAATGAATCACAATAAGAACACTTCTAAAATTTAGGTAATTAGCAAAAGCATAAAAAAGCAATCCTTTAGTGTGTCAACATCCTGCTGCAAATTTATAAATCTCACTACTACGAGTAATAGGAATGCAATTAGATTACTAGAGCTATAATAGTCAAAGTTTGTTAGTACTGGTAATTAGATAGTACAGTGAGAGAGGAGAGAAAGAGAGGTTACTAGTTCAAACGAGATTGAACAACATAAAATAATAATACCAAGATCATTTGATATTAATATTGAAGTATAAATTTTTTGGTTGCAAGCTAATTAGCTATATTACCCAACCATGATATTTTTTATACAACTACAATTATCATCTCCTTTGAAATAATTCTAGAGCCCTGTATGGAACAACTATCTGTATGAATATTGGTAAAGTAAATGTCATCTACCAAACTCAACTCAACAATACTTTACCCCACAATTATTACTTATACCAAACAAGAAAGTTTGACAATAGCACTAATGCAAGTATTTCTCATGGATGAAAATAGTGCCCAAAATAGGTCATGTCCAACAAACAATTATCAGAGCATAAAACTGACTTTGTGGAATATGGGATCCATTAGATATAGGAACAGAGGCAACTCCAATATTTGGCAATATCTGACACATTAGCTCAGCCTGTTTTTCAAGTAACTGGTTGAATTCTAATATTTGTTCTTTCACCACAAGTCTCAGATGATATGACTCGAAATTCTTTATCATACTCTTATGTTAATTAATGTAGCCAGCCACAGTAGATAACTTGTGCTCATACTCTTATGTTAATTAATGTAGCCAGTCACAGTAGATAACTAGTGCACTGCACGAACACTTCTTTAAGCGGACAACCATCTAAACGTACAACAAAAACTTATCACACTGAGGTATTAATGAAAAAATGTCATGTACTATGCCATATAAATGGATAGCTGGATAATGTACCTTGTCTGGAATTCTAAAACTCCTTGCAAATTTTCCGGCAAATCCCATTCCTTAAAACAATGAACATGTACATATGTAAATTAATAGCTTCAGAAACATAAATTCCCTGACAAATAAAGATGCAACAATACCTGAATTGGTTGCATTGTTTGAGCATCTGAAAAGTCGATACCCTCTTATGAACCTGACCAAGTATATACCCCCAAAAGACTAAAAATTAGCTATACTTCCCAAATGAAGTGATATAGAGGTTAGAGTTGTAGGAGACTAATGTCAAACCATATTATAGAGGATCATAAGAGATTATTTAATTAGAATTACATTATCCTCTTTTAGAATTAAACAACTACTGGCCCAGTCATCATAGCTTGCATCTAATAACAGTACTATGTAAGAAGACTTATTAACTAAGTTGAACTTACGCTCTCATCTTGGAAGGACTTGTTCCATCAGCCCCACCAACGATTGAAATGTTAATATGATGTAAATCTATCATAATCAAATCCAACAATAAATGTTAACCAATGAAATTCACAGAAGAGTATATGAGCAAAGAAAAAAAAAATATAATTGATAGCCAGAGGAGTTTGAATAAAATATACATCAGACGTTAGACATCAATCGCATATTGATTCCATGCAGAACTATAATATTGCTTTTTGTCTTAGTAACTCTTCAAGCTTAACTACTTAAGTGATAGTAAGGGAATTTTTGAGCCATGAAACAATTGAAGGCCAGTCAGTACTGTGCCTCATACATCAAGATATATAAAGAAGGTGCATGGTAAGTGGAATTTTAAACACTCTAAAACCCAAAATTATTATCATCGGGACATCACATACCTATGCATTCCATACTAGTCAAAACTTAGCTGATGCAATTATTTGATTTTTTTTTTATGAAAAAGTAATAAAACCCGCCTCGTCAGATAACCATGAAGCCAAACGTATTCATATACATAAGCAATAAAAATTTATCAATGTTGAAGATTTTCAAATCCGAAGAGCAGATACTGCATATCCTAGGATATAACATGAGGATATTGAAATAGGTAAATTTACAAATCTCTAAAAGTCTGGCTAAGTCTCTAAAAGTATAGAAGATTATGTGATAACGGTACATAAATAAAATACAGCAACAAACTGAATTAACGCATATACACCATGAATTCAGCATGATTACTTGTGCAGAAGCCCAAAACTATTAAGGATCATTAATAAGATTGTAGCAAAATGGGAACTACCTGAGCAGTCCGTCTTTTAACATGTCTTTCTTCTTTCCTAGTTGCAACTACCTGCAGTATTGAAGTCAGTCAAAACAAAAGTACCATGTCATGCCATAAGAAACAAAATTAAATTCTATCAATAAGAGTACAAGGTACCTGTAGCATGGCTAAAAGAGCTTCTATTTTTTACAGCTTCCATTCTTACAGCCGTTTATAGTATATGGGGATTGTGTCACTGTAATGAGCTAGACTTTTAGTCTCCCTCTCCACCCAGCCACGTGTAACAAATGTACGACAACAAGTGCTGTTTCTCATACCTGTTCAAACCCAATATAAAAACTTCAATGGAAAGTTATCATATATCAACTAAGACTATTTTTCTTTTCTTCCAAAACTCTGGGAATACCCATTAGTTATTCTCATTCAGATACACTCTCCTTTTCTATATAAATATATTCTTTATTTTTAAAGCATGAAATTCTACAAAAATGTTGAAGGGAGAACAATTTTGTCCCCATGGCATTATATTTATCTATTAATATTTAAAATAGCATCAGAAAGATCAGATGGTTGTATGCATGGTGTGCTATAATTACAGTAAGAAAATTACTGATCAGTATAAGATTATCAATAAAAATTGGAAGATCATGGAAAGATGGGGAAACTGCTCTTCATAGATTAATTTATTATAAAACGTATCTCAATAGGTGAATTAAATTGATGTAGCTCTATAGCCAATTTAGGGAAGAATGGCTCCAAATTCCCTCAAAACTGAATTAGAATGATGCATTTATAAAGTCCAAAAAAAAATGGTCCATTTATAGCTTACTTAAGGGAAGAATAGCTCTCAGTGTGCAACCTTTACAGATTAGAATCAGTAATCAAAGAACAATTCACCATATAGTTTGTCAAGAGGGAAACGGAGGTGGATCCTTACAGAATCAGCTTCTTAGCTGCAACCTTAGGGGAATTCGGAAAGGTTTTTGTCCCAACATCTATTGTAAGTACATGCTAAAATTTTAAAATACATTATTGAA
This sequence comes from Panax japonicus, assembly GCA_020205505.1. NCBI lineage: Eukaryota > Viridiplantae > Streptophyta > Magnoliopsida > Apiales > Araliaceae > Panax > Panax japonicus. Next base: position 43,465,602 of record CM035110.1, on the reverse strand, counting down.
GCAATATGATTTCTTTAGAGTCTAAAAAACTAATTTCCCCCTTATATTAATGAAAATGCAACTAGCTTCCAACAAAATGGGTGTCATAGATTTTAGCCCTACCTCTTGACGAGCAGATATCTTGACGAAATCGAAATTCAGCCCTACCTTTTTGACAAGCAGATCTCCTGTAGCGCACTCCGTTTGCCGAGCAAAACGAATCTTCTTAAGCACATACCTATTTTCTGCCGAACAAGACACATATTTTATGCCGAGAAAGACTCACTGTGAAAAGGGTTTTACTTTTACCCTTAGATGTATGTCCTTTTCTCTTCATCTCCTTCGAAGAAGCACCCCAAATCAGAAGCAAGCTTAGGAGGTTCCGGTTCAATCGTCGAGCTTCTCTAGGTGCTAAGGTTGACTCTGTGCTTCATTGAACCGACTGTCGATCAGTGTTAAAGGTGTGCCCTTCCCTTGCCTTTGCCATGGATCTTGAGATTTGAGAGTTACAGAAAATTTAGGCAAACCCTAGCTGTTGTTTTCCAGATGGAACGAAAAGAGGCTAAATAGAGAGAAATGAGAGACGAAGACACTCGGTGAGAAAGGAAATAGAGGACTTGAACCCTCTTTCTCTGCGAAAAGAGAAGATTTAATTTTAAGTTTTCATTTAACCGCGAATTTTTGCTCTTTGTTTTTTATATAGATAACATTTTTTTCAAAAAAACGTTATCTATTTAAAATCAAAAATTACCCTTATAAATAGATAATATTTTTTTATATGTATCTACAACATTTTGTTAAAAAATATTGTAAAAAAATACCACAATATTTTTTATAAAAACGTTGTTGTTTAAGTGTTGTCTATTTACTGTTTTATACTAGTTAATTTTTAACTACACCCCCAAACATAAACTAAAAATTGTCCTCAATGTTAAGATAGACAGAATTTAAACAGAGAACTCCCTTATTTGTCATCCAACAGCACCAAACCACAAAACTGAACATCTTATCTAAACTAACAAACCAATATCCATCAAATGCAAACCAATATCAAATACAATAAAACTAATGCACCCTCAAACTTAAACTGGACATTGTTCCCAATATTTGAGATAGGAAAACGTACGTAGAGCATATAACTTTCCTGAGAACATAGCAGCCGGCATCGGAGCGTCCTCCTCACCCATGAATGTTGGCCGCATTCCGTTTTGTCAAATACTTGAAACTAAAAGCAATTGAATTATTGAATTAAAACGCAATTAAAAAAACTAAAATGCAATTAATCAAAAAAACAAAAATAAAACATTAAACTTGGGTTGACGCCCAAGAAGCGCTCGTTTTATAGTCGCTAGCCCGACTCCTTTATTTCTGTAATACCCGGTAAAAAAATTAATAAATAAATAAATAGTGAATAATAAATTTTTTCTTGTTTTAAAATATATTAATTGGACTTTGTATTTTATTTGGGTCAAAATAGTTATTTAATTTATGTGAACTAAAATAAGTAAAAGACATTAATTTGGGCTTATAGTAATTGGGTCTAATTTATAATTGTGTAATTTTTTCTAAAAACCTATTAAATTAGGAGAGTTAGTAAATTATATTAATTAATAAATATGTAAAACCTAACAATACTACATCATATTTGACACAAACCCTATTAATTTTTCGCCGGTTCTTCGTTTGATAAACAACAGGGCGGAGGCGCCTACGCTGTGGGCAATACATAGGAGCAAAGTCACATTTTTTGTTAGTCAAGTAAGTTCTTTTTTTTTTCTTTTCTATACATGGGATGGACGGTACATATATGAGCATAGAGATATTGAAGAATAAAGAATGTTTGTCTGATTAAGTAATGGAAGTACAGAACATGATGTACTTTTCAATTGTTATATAAATTACTATATAATAATTATATGAAAATAGATGGCATGTTTGTAATTAATTAGTAATATATACGTATCTTATATAAAATACATAAACAGAAACTTGGAATGAAAATCAATTAGGATTATGGAAGATCATGTGTTGGCAGATATATATAAATTTAGTTATAGTACACTGGTAAATAGTTAACTGACGCAATGAAAATTTTATACATTCGGACTAAATTATTTTGCTAGTAAAAATTTTAAAATTTAATTAATAACTAATTGAAAAGTATAATGTTGTTAATGATTAGAATTGTAATACAATTTCATATTATTTTATTAGATTGGACGGAGGGAATTTAAAGAGTATTTGAAGTATAAATTTTGGTATTACACTGCTTAATTCAGGTACGGATTCCGTACTCCTTCAGCGATAATCCTTTTTATGTTGATTTGTTCGTTTTGTTTTCGTTTAGAAGTTAGTTATTGTTTCGCATGTTTGTTCCTTCTCAAATCCACGTGATAGTTTCGTTTTGGAGCATTTATATTTAGAACTCATGTTTGTACTCTTTGAACTTGTTTATCATGGTTAATATTAATTTCGATTTCCAATGTGTGTGACTTGCCTGTGTGGCATTATGTGACTTGCCTGTGTGGCATTATTTGACTTGCATGTGAGGCAAGGTATATTCTATTATGTTCTGAGCTCGGTATGAAATAAAACCCAACCATTTGATTCAGCCTACTATTTCGTTGTGTTAGTTTAGTTCGTTTCGTTTCATTTCATTTAATTGAATTAGTTATTTCGGTTCATTATTTGTATTCTATATCCGTACTGGGCATTTGGCTCATGCTTTGTTTTTCTTCCGGCAGGTAATCAGGGGAATTAAGGGCAAGTGTGATGAGAGCTCCATTCATTCCAATCATTTATAAATATTCTGTTTAGACTTGATGTGTCAGTTTACTTAGATTATAATAATTATTTAGATTGTGGTTTGAGACAGTTTGAGATTTATTATGGTTAACTTGTGGTATTTATCAGTTATTAAGGCTATTCTTTTGTGGCTTTAAGCCTTGATATTAAATTCATCAGTTTTGTTATATTTTGAGTAACCTCTCTTTCTATTTCGGAAAGGGGGTGTTACAGAGTTGGTATCAGAGCCAGGTTCTTTCTTGTAGAAAACCTATTTAGGTTTGACCTGTGAGTTGTGGGTATACTTCTGGGTTAGATTTTTGTTCAGTTTGATTTTTTGTTCAGCTATATTCGAATCTGTTCTGTTTATATTCATTGATCTCTTTCTTAGATGGCTCGTCGATCCGCTAGAGTTGCTGAGAGGAGAGGTAACAATAGGGGAAGGGGTGATGTTCAGCCCAATGAACAACCTAATGATCAGATAAATGCTCAACTGGTTAACTTCGTGAATCAGGCGGTTAATCAGGCTTTACCGCAGTTGGTGGCATAGGTTGTACAGGAAATGCAATAGCCGCCAGAAATTCATGAGCAGGGGCACTCGGGAAATAATGGTCCACAAACAAACGAAGAGGAAGGAAATGTGGATGGCCTTGATCAGCAGGTGGTTCCAATGTCTGTGTGGTTGGAGAGGTTTCAGAAGCAGAAGCCACAGTCTTTCAGTTATGCTCCAACTCCAATTGATGCAGAAAATTGGATTGCTCACCTAGAGAAGATTTTTGATGTGTTGGGATGCTCAGATAATCAAAGAGTGTTTCTTGCTGCTTACAAGCCGGGGATGCACAGAGGTGGTGGAAAGCACTGAAGACAATAAATGGTGATGGTTACGTGGAGACACTTCATTGGGCAGAGTTTTGTGAGGTCTTTTATCAGCAGTACTTTCCAGCTGCTGATAAAGAGGCCTATGCTAGAGAGTATCTATCCATTCGGCAGAAGGATGATGAGTCCATTATCGATTTCATGACCAGGTTCACCAGGTTGGCAGGTTTTGCGGGAATGTCTGCAGGGACGGCAGCAGAACGGGCGGAGAAGTTCAAGTGACGGATTCATTATAGGTACCGCCAACATCTCATTAACACCAAGTTTACGGATGTATCGGCTGTGGCTAATGCGGCCAAGAACATTGAGATGGAGCGGCAGGACTTTCGGACTTCCAAACCGGAAGGGAGTCGAAAGAGGGACAGAGATGACCAGCAGGGTCAAGCTTCGGGTCAGCGTGGGAGAAATCAAGGTGGTCAGTGGAACAGAAATCGTGGTGTTCAGCAGGGGCAGTGGCGTGGTCAGAATCAGAACAGGGGTTATCAGCAGATGCCTCAGCAAGGGCAGAATCGTCAGCTTCAGTTACCTTGGTATGGATAAAATCGTCAGCAGGGACAGAATCGTCCGCAGGGGCAAAATCAGGGCCGTTACCCAGGACCAGCTGGTGGGGGTAACCCGTTTCTTATTCCGATAGCTCCATGTGTTACTTGTGGGGCTAATCATCCGGGGAAGCAGTGCCACAGACTCACCGGTGCATGCTTCTTGTGTGGACAGATGGGTCACATTGCTAGGGATTGTACCGGTCCACGCGGAAATGGTGGAGGTGGTAATAATGGTGGCAATGGAGGTTAGCGTCAGGGTTATCGAGTGTTTTCCTTGACGTATAACCAGGCGACAGGTGCACCAGGTACTATTTCTGGTACTCTTTTAGTTGGAAATCGTGAGGCGTCTATTTTATTTGATACGGGTTCTACTCATTCTGTTGTTGCTCAGTCTTTTGTTCGGCACCTGGGTGTGCCATCTCAGTCTTTGAATTCTGTTATGTCTATTGCTACCCCGATGGGGACTTCAGTTGTTATTTCTGATTTATATCGAGGGTGTCCGATCAGTTTTAGGGATAAGATTCGTAGGGCTAATCTCCTTTCGATGTGTATGCACGATTTCGATATCATTCTTGGGATGGACTGGTTGGATAAGCACCGTGCCACTATCGATTGTCAGGCGAAGAAGGTTATATTTGGAGATGTGAAGTCTCCGGAGTTCGTGTTTCAGGGTTCACAACCGAGTAGGGTGTTGAAGTTGATTTCAGCTTTGAAGGCTGGGAAGTTGGTAGAAAAGGGTTGTGAGGGGTATTTGGCGTTTGTGAAGGATACCTCTAAGGGTGAGTCTCATATTGAGGATGTTATAATTGTTTGTGACTTTTCAGATGTGTTTCCTGAGGAGTTGTCAGGGTTGCCACCACAACGGGAAATAGAGTTTGCTATTGAGCTTGTTCCTAGTGCGGAACCTATCTCTAACGCGCCTTATCGGATGGCACCGTTGGAGTTGCAGGAGTTGAAGGAGCAGTTGCAGGAATTATTAGATCGTGGTGTAATTCGGCCAAATGTTTCGCCGTGGGGTGCTCCGGTCTTTTTTATGAAGAAGAAGGATGGGTCTATGAGGCTGTGTATAGACTACAGGGAGTTGAACAAGATTACCATCAGGAATCAGTATCCATTGCCGAGGATTGATGGCTTGTTTGACCAACTTCAGGGGGCAAAGTATTTTTCGAAGATAGATTTGAGGTCGGGCTATCATCAGTTGAGGGTGAGGGATGAGGATATCCCTAAGACTGCTTTTCGCACTCGATATGGGCATTACGAGTTTCTGGTGATGCCATTTGGGTTGACTAACGCTCTGGTGGTGTTTATGGATTTGATGAATTGAGTGTTCAGGGAGTACTTGGACCAATTTTTTATTGTTTTTATTGATGACATTTTAGTTTACTCCAAGTCTAAGGAAGAGCATGAGGAGCATCTTCGCATAGTATTGGGGATTTTGCAAAAAGAGAAGTTGTATGCTAAATTCTCTAAATGCGATTTCTGGTTGGAGTAGGTGGCATTTTTGGGTCACGTTGTTTCTGCTGAGGGCGTTAAGGTAGATCATGTGAAGGTTGAGGCTATCACTAAATGGACGAGACCTACTACAGTGACAGAGATTAGGAGTTTCTTGGGTTTGGCAGGGTATTATAGGCGGTTTGTGGAAGGGTTTTCCTTGCTTGCCTTACCATTGACCCAGTTGATGAGAAAGGGCACAAAGTTTGTGTGGAATGAGGAGCGTGAGAAGAGTTTCGAGGAGTTGAAGAAATGACTTGTGACAGCTCCTATACTCGCATTACCATCAAGGACAGGAGGCTACCAGATTTATAGTGATGCTTCTAAGAAGGGCTTGGGGTGTGTTTTGATGCAACACGGTAAGGTGATTGCTTATGCTTCTAGGCAGCTTAAACCTTATGAGGTGAACTACCCCACACATGATTTGGAGTTGGCAGCGGTGATCTTTGCCTTAAAGATTTGGAGGCATTATTTGTATGGGGAGACTTGTGATATCTTCACCGATCACAAAAGTCTTAAATACATTTTCACTCAGAAGGAGCTCAATATGAGGCAGAGGCATTGGTTGGAGCTTCTAAAGGATTATGATGCTAGAATTCAGTATCACCCGGGGAAGGCAAATGTGGTTGCAGATGCTCTTAGCCGAAAGAGTTCTGGGAGTGTAGTTGCCCTTATTACACAACCTCAGCTTATTTCGGATATGGAGCGACTCGAGTTGGAGTTGTATGTACGAGGTTCAGATGGGCATTTGCCGGGTATGAGAGTTGAGCCCTCTCTTATCTCGCGGGTCAAAGAAGCTAAAAAAAAAGATGGGGAGTTATGGAGTATGACTCAGAATCTGGAGGAGGGCAAGCAGTCTGAGTTTCGTATTGATGACCATGGTGTGATTTGGTTGGGTGAACGGTTGTGTGAACCGTCGGATCCAATCATTCGAGAGGATGTGTTGGCTGAGGCTCATAGTTCGCCATTTTCTATTCATCCTGGTTCTACAAAGATGTATAGGGATTTGAAGAAGAATTTTTGGTGGAATGGGATGAAACGAGACGTGGTTGAATATGTTGGGAAGTGTCTTACTTGTCAACAAGTAAAGATAGAACATCAACGAGCTAGTGGTTTGCTGCAACAGTTAGACATTCCAGTGTGGAAGTGGGAGGATATCACGATAGATTTTGTGACTGGGTTGCCGAAGACTTTCAGGAAGAATGATGCCATATGGGTAGTGGTGGACTGGTTGACCAAATCGGCATACTTTTTGGCTATCCATGAGGGTTACTCAGTGGACAGGTTGGCACGTATCTTTCAGTAGGAGATTGTTAGACTTCATGGTACTCCAGTATCTATTGTTTCATATCGGGACCCACGGTTTACTTCAAGGTTTTGGAAAGGGTTTCAACGAGCTTGGGGTACTCGGTTCAACTTTAGTACTTCTTTCCACCCGCAAACTGATGGGCAATCCGAACGGACTATCCAAACATTGGAGGACATGTTGAGGTCTTGTGCACTTGAGTGGTCGGGTAATTGGGATGATTACTTGAGCCTAGTTGAGTTTGCTTATAACAACAGCTGGCATTCACGTATTGGAATGGCTCCGTTTGAGGCAGTGTATGGTAGAAAGTGTTGGGCACCAACTTGTTGGGATGAGGTTGGCGAAAGGGCCATAGAAGGGCCTGAGTTAGTTCAAATCACTACAGATAAGGTAGCGGTGGCTAAAGAGAAATTGAAGTCGGCTCGATCACGGCAGAAGTGTTATGCTGATAAGCATAGGAGGACTTTGGAGTTTGAACCTGGTGAGCATGTGTTTCTAAAAGTTTCTCCTTGGAAGGGCATTCGGAGATTCGGGTTGAAAGGAAAGCTTAGTCCACATTATATCAGTCCATTTGAGATTTTGGAGAGAGTTGGTGAGGTTGCATATCGGTTAGCTTTGCCACCACAGCTAGCTTATGTGCACAATGTATTTAATGTGTCGGTGTTGAGGAGTTATCATTATCATCTGTTGCACGTGGTGCAATATCCATTCGATAAGATTCGGGAGGATCTTACTTGTGAGGAGAAAGCTAAGGCGATTTTGGATCGTCAAGAAAGGATTATGAGGAGGAAGACTATTCCGTTTGTTAAGGTTCTGTGGAGGAACCATTCGGAGCGAGAAACCACTTGGGAGCTTGAGGAGTCTATTCGAGCGGAATATCCGCATCTTTTTGATAATTAGGTACGTTCTATTCTTTTGATTCCGGGGACGGAATTCTTTTAAGGGGTAGGTGATGTAATACCCGATAAAAAAAATTAATAAATAAATAAATAGTGAATAATAAATTTTTTCTTGTTTTAAAACATATTAATTGGACTTTGTATTTTATTTGGGTCAAAATAGTTATTTAATTTATGTGGACTAAAATAAGTAAAAGACATTAATTTGGGCTTATAGTAATTGGGTCTAATTTATAATTGTGTAATTTTTTTTAAAAACCTATTAAATTAGGAGAGTTAGTAAATTATATTAATTAATAAATATGTAAAACCTAACAATACTACATCATATTTGACACAAACCCTATTTATTTTTCGTCGGTTCTTCGTTTGATAAACAACAGGGAGGAGGCGCCTACGCTGTGGGCAATACATAGGAGCAAAGTCACATTTTTTGTTAGTCAAGTAAGTTCTTTTTTCTTTCTTTTCTATACATGGGATGGACGGTACATATATGAGCATATAGATATTGAAGAATAAAGAATGTTTGTCTGATTAAGTAATGGAAGTACAGAACATGATGTACTTTTCAATAGTTATATAAATTACTATATAATAATTATATGAAAATAGATGGCATGTTTGTAATTAATTAGTAATATATACATATCTTATATAAAATACATAGACATAAACTTGGAATGAAAATCAATTAGGATTATGGAAGATCATGTGTTGGCAGAGATATATATATAAATTTAGTTATAGTACACTGGTAAATAGTTAACTGACGCAATGAAAATTTTATACATTCGGACTAAATTATTTTTCTAGTAAAAATTTTAAAATTTTATTAATAACTAATTGAAAAGTATTATGTTGTTAATGATTAGAATTGTAATACAATTTCATATTATTTTATTAGATTGGACGGAGGGAATTTAAAGAGTATTTGAAGTATAAATTTTGGTATTACATTGCTTAATTCAGGTACGGATTCCGTACTCCTTCAGCGATAATCCTTTTTATGTTGATTTGTTCGTTTTGTTTTCGTTTAGAAGTTAGTTATTGTTTCGCATGTTTGTTCCTTCTCAAATCCACGTGATAGTTTCGTTTTGGAGCATTGATATTTAGAACTCATGTTTGTACTCTTTGAACTTGTTTATCATGGTTAATATTAATTTCGATTTTTGTAGTGATGTACATGTTAGTATGTTTTGGAGACTTGTATTGGTAATTCGTTCGATCGAACATGTACACGTTAGAACCCTTTTGTTTGGTATTATGTCGTATGTGTTGTGACATGATATTTTTGTTAGAATATCGTAGGGTATACCTGAGCTATAACCACCTGTGGGGGTACCACAGGCATGTCCTCTTGGCACCGAGGCATGACACCTTCCGTGGCGGTGTGATCAGTCCACGGCGTCTCCGTTTTGTGCTCCGGTGGGAGTTGGCCATTTGGTGTTTTGTTGTGGGAGGCGTATGGGTCGACCCTAGTTTTTGTTCTGTTCTGTTATGCGGATTGGTGATGTTTGTGCCAAACACGCCTTCCGATTTTACATGCATTGGATTCGCGGTCCAATGTGTGTGACTTGCCTGTGTGGCATTATTTGACTTGTTTGTGAGGCAAGGTATATTCTATTATGTTCTGAGCTCGGTATGAAATAACACCCAGCCATTTGATTCGGCCTACTATTTCGTTGTGTTAGTTTAGTTCGTTTCGTTTCATTTCATTTAATTGAATTAGTTATTTCGGTTCATTATTTGTATTCTATATCCGTACTGGGCATTTGACTCATGCTGTGTTTTTTTTCCGGCAGGTAATCAGGGGAATCAAGGGTAAGTGTGATGAGAGCTCCATTCATTCCAATCATTTATAAATATTCTGTTTAGACTTGATGTGTCAGTTTACTTAGATTGTAATAATTATTTAGATTGTGGTTTGAGACAGTTTGAGATTTATTATGGTTGACTTGTGGTATTTATCAGTTATTAAGGCTATTCTTTTGTGGCTTTAAGCCTTGATATTAAATTCATCAGTTTTGTTATGTTTTGAGTAACCTCTGTTTCTATTTCGGAAAGGGGGTGTTACAATTTCCTTTCAATCCGGCTCAATTGCAAAATTGACCATAGCATGCTGCCTCACTATTATTTCATTGATTTGCATGGCATGGCATGCATGATTGGTGACCCTCAAACTGCACTTCATCCATTGGCAAAGAGAAGCTTTCACCATCCGATTTGTCTATTAATGCACTTTTATCAAGAGCGTCATGAAGGTACTCTTCATGAACCAATGGGTGTTCGATGGTGTCGAAAACCTTTAATGTGACTTCTTGGTTTTATTTTCCATGACATTCTACCCATCTATGATCCTCGTCTCATCATCCTCAAAATTAACCTCAACAATAGGATGCAACAATTCCAAATTTCCTCCACTCGCCTCTTACAACACCTCACCCCATCCTTGTGTATCCACAGTGCCATTCTCTTCACCCTCCTTGGTAGGATTAATTTTTATGAAGCTAGGTAACGTGCTTTGTAAGTGATTAAGGATAGAATTAGTGAGTTGTCCCATTTGGCTCTTGAGGTTTCGAATTTAAGCTTCTAGAATTGCCATCCTAATCTCATTTTGAGATATGAAATTAGTAAGAAGTTCATCCACCATTCTTTCCTCTTATTGCTCTAAGTATTTGGAAAGAAATTCCTTCAACTTAGATGTATCCTCTTCTTGCGGTGGAGGTTGATAATAATTTTCTGAAGGGTATGATGGACATGGGTCATATAATTGATCTTGATTGTTTTCCCATGAAAAGTCTGGATAGTTTTGCCAAGCCGAAAGATAATATTATGGAGCATAGTCAGCTTTTTCCCGATGGTAGGCATTCTGATTGGCTTGAAAAATATGAGCGTCAACAAGCCTTGAAAGAGTTGCAACTGCTTAATCTCGTTTGACTAACGTTGTTGCACCATCCTCTCATAAGGCCATTGATAGTTATGCCCATCCATAATCTTAAAAAGAAAAAAAACAAACAAAAAGAAATAAAAATATTTACAGTTTAAATTAGGACTAATTTGATAGAAATTAATATTGATGAAATATTAAAAAATAATTTCTCAGCAATGGCGCTAAAAACTTGTTGGTAAAAATCTAGTTAAGCTCAACACGCACGCGCAAGTATACGCGGTCAACAAGTAATACAATGATAAGAGAGTTGTCGAACCCACAGGGAATTGATTCTAATACACACCAAACACCAACTATGTATCCAATCAATCTTATTTAAACAATCGATAATTTGGATTTTTTTTAATTAAAGATAAATGACATAACAAGAAAAATAATGAAGAACTAATATTAACAAGTCTAAGATTACAATTTCTCCCAACACTTCATTTAAATATCTTAACTCTCTCTTTTAAACTTAATTAATTACATGAATTGACATCCGAGAAATCACAATTACATAAGAGCCTCCCTCAATGGTCAATTACGAATCTTCCTAATGCAGCATGTAGGTATATATGTCTATCCCACACACTATTAAGAAACAAATCTCATGAACAATTAACAAGACACACGTCACTATGCTCATAAATATATTTCTATTCTATGAACACATCTTATTAACCACTCCGAGAATACCAACTCTCGCAAAAGAAGTTATTAAGATTAGATTCTTTATTGGTTACATACGATATTTAGATATATCTCTATTCCGAATACTAGCACGTTACCTATTCTCTTGGACAAGCAATAGTACACACATCACTAAATCTTATTATCCACCCTCAAGATTCTTTAACTTTCACATGATATCATAATTAGGTCTCAACCTATACTCCGTTTCTCAAGTTCATATAGGTTCCCAAGGTAATTACTAGCTAGGTAATTAATCTATTAGGTACAAATTATGAAAACCAATTCAAGCAATCAACTAAAATCAAAGTGAGAGAAATCAATTTAAATATATATTGGGTTCCATTGAAATCTTAAAATAATGATCTACTTCATGGTAACTATATACAACATTATGCCTTATTTATATATGTTATCAAGGATTACAACAAATGGAAATGAAGAAATAGAGATAAAACCCCTGTTGATGATTTTTCGATTTTCTATGCTTTGTTGGTGATGATCTCTAGCTTTTCCTTCCAAGTTTTGCACTTCTTTGGCCTTTAATTCCTTAGCTATTGCTGAATTTCTCCTTGAATTGTAGCTTTTTACTCCTAATTTTGAGGTTTAAAGTAGCCTTCTAATGTCTAGATATTGATTTATGAAGCCCCATAAGGATATTATATAGTGCCTCCGTGAAAACCCTAGCTTAGCCCACGGATCTTGACCAAAAACCCGCTCAGATCACACTAAAATAGCCCAGATCCGAATCTGGCGCGCTCGCCCCATGTACTACCCATTCTACTAGCTTGGCGCTGCCCCAACGCGTCGGCGCCCGCACACGAGCCCCAATCTATCGCACCCACCCGACGCTACTCAACGCTGCTCACCCATGCCTAATGTTGCTCTGCCGGCGCCTCCTTTACGCGGTCGTGCGCCCCAATGCGCGTCCAACTGACCCGATCTTTTGATAGCTATCGATGTCTGCTGCAACGCCTCACACATCGACCCACTCCGACACACGCTGATGCACGCCAACACACGCTGTGCACATGAAACGCCCAAATGACTTTAATTTTAATATCGAGCACCACCAAGCACTAATTTATGTAATAAAACATGCCAAACATGGATTTCCACATACGAAAACGAAGACAACACATGGTACGCGTGGACCATTTAACTCAGCAATGGCTATAAGTCATCCAAAATGCATCCATGCCCATGTGTTCGTCTAGATACCAGATAGAACAAAGTCGGGGTTGGTTCTGAAGTGGTTTGCCATATGCATAGCAAACCTAGAACTTGAACGTGACAACTCCAAACATCGATCCAGACGAAATTTATTAAAATTCCTACAAAAAAAAGTTAAAACACATAAAAATCATACGAAATCATATTAAAGCAATACCAAACAACATTTACACAAATAAGATAAAAACACATACAACAAATTAAATAGCTTAGGATTTGTAAATTATAAAGGCTAAAAGTACTCAATAAATAGGTATAAAAACCACTCAGTACTTCTAAAAACTACTACTTTAAAGCTCAAAAATATACATAAACACTCGTCTTCATTCTTGATGGTAAACAAAAGTAACTTCTAAAAAGTACTACCTACAAGATCAACATGTATATATAATCACAAGTCTCCATCCTTGTTACTATCGCCTGAATCTTCATCATGCTCATCCTCGACATCAACATCCTACAAGTAGAAATACATGGAATGCATGTCAAATATATGAAATGAATGAATGCGATCTAAACATAAGACCAAGAAAATTGATTACATACTATGAACAAACATGAGCAACTTGCAGATTACACCTATTTTAAGCAATAATCTCAACACAAGTTTATACATAAGGTGCAACAAACAGTATTGCGCTAACACAATGAGAAACCATATATATGTAGGTAATAAATCCTAAAGCATGTGATTGTAGAGAATTCAATCCTAATAATTTCGCAAGAAGAAAACATCTAAGTTCAAATTAAATAATACATGAGCCACTAACTAAGATAACAATTTTCTATGATATTTCTGATCATCACTTATTTACTAGCTGAGAATAAAAGGAAAATTTCCACAAGAAACCTTGTATGACATGAGAACTAAAAAATAGGTACACATACAAGTTCATTATGGTCTATAGAGGGTTTCCTTATAATTTTAAAAAAACATCGAGAATCTTAGCAAACTAATCAATTAAACAATACATGAGCCACTAAGCCACAAAACAAAAGCATTTAACAAACCTAAAATTTACAGCTGTGAGCGAAAGCACAACAACATGAGAAAGTCAAACAGAAGCAATGTCTATGTTCTGTAATCTTTGGCAATTCATGGTAGTAAGATCAGTGTTGGGATGTTATTATTTGGGTCTAGCCATGATGCAACCCAATTTATTTAATGGTGATGGCCAATATGTAATTTATTGTGACAGTGGAGAGTCCTTATTAAAATATGACTGTGTTTCCTTATTTGGTGGGATAATGAGGTTTAATTAGGACTCCTATTGGATTCAGTAGTGGTAAGGTGATTCTATAAAGGGAGTCCTTCTCCTAGTTGGATGCGGATGGAGGTGGCTTCTATATATACGGCTACAAGCTAGGATTTAGAAGAAGATAAGATACAAGAACACAAGAGATACAACACAAATACACAACTTGTACTCCTAATATTATTATAGTGGATTACTCCCTCTCTCCGTGGTTTTTTCCCAATTGGGTTTCCACGTAAATTCTTGTGTTCATATTTATATCTTTTTATTTATGTTTGTGTGAATGTACTATGTGAGTTTGATATAATCAACTACTCCATCAACCGTTAGCGCGATTTTGGCATGTTGTTTTGGTGATTTCGTCAGGCGTACAAAATCAGGCGTTAACATTTACACTTAGAAAATTTTTACAAACCCAATCACCTGCGATTTGGGCAAAGTACAAAAAAAATAAAAAAAATATACATCTACTTAGCAGGGGGATCATCTTCAGCTTTGGATTCATCATCAGAAGAGTCAAGGACGAAGATATCGAGCCCAGCAGCCATCAGCCATCAGCTTTGCCTTAGCCTTATCCCGATGAGTCTCATACCCCTCACCGAATTGGGCCATGACCTTATCATTCAAGGCTTCAGATTCTTCATATTCGGCGATGGCTTGCTACCTGACCTCGATAACCTTCTCGGAAAATGCATTGACAGTGGCAGTTAAGGTGTTGTTCTCCTTGATCAAGAATATCATCTTGTCGTGCATCTCGGAGAACTTGTGCGTAATGCTGTCAATAGCATCCTCCCGATCCTTGACCTCCTTGAGCAGATGATCCCTCTCGGTCAGAAGAGTTCCGTGCTTATGCTCCAACTCCATGATCTGACCCTCCGCTCGGGTCACTTTATTTCGGGTTTGGGCATGAGAATCCTGTTCCTTCTTCAAGTCCGACTGCAGACCCCGAACATCAGCTTCAAGCAGCTCCACCTCCGTTCCTAGCTGCATTTCTTTCTTTGTAGATTGGGCGAGGGGAGGGATGGCTCAGGCGAGTATAACGTTAGCCTGCAGTGAACACATATATCAGTACAAGAAGTAAAAACCCAAGTTAATAGCAGTACTCAGATTGACAAAGGGAAATTACCTGAGTCTGGGCCCGAACATAAGCCACCAAGAACTGATCAGAAGAATACCCTTTAAACCGCTCGTCGTCACTAGGAAGTTTGAAGTGATCGAAGAGGGTAAAGGGGAAAACCTCTGACAGGCTCTTGGGCCAACAGGTAGTCGGTGATCCCTGGGAGGAGCTCGGCCCAGAAGAAGGAGTGGGGGCACGATCCAGACCAGGGACCACCATCTGTCCCGCCGGTTGATCGGAACCCTCCACCAATCGAGGCCTCTTGGATCGGGGTTCGGGGTGAACCTCTTCAGTATCCTCCGAATCCTCGATCACCTCGGTCGGAGGAGGGGGCGGTGGCAGAGTCGGCTTCGGTAGGGAAGGTAGAGGGACTTTTGTAGGCGCCTTGACGGTCGGCTTGGAGGGCTTTTTGGATTTCTTCAGCAAAGCCGCCTTCTCCGCGCGGCTCATCTTCAGCGCCCCTTTTTGTGTGGTCGGGAGCTCGGACCCCGACGTGGACCCCAAAGACAGCTCGCTGATAGGGACCGTATCCTCCTCAGGAGCGTCGTCAGTCACTGGGGGTCGGATGAACCCGGTTGTGATGGTGGTGGGGATGAAGGCGTCGATAACGCCCTCCGACTTGAAAATGGTCACTGCACGGGGACAAATGGGTTAAGGCGTGGAACGCTTAAGAGAATAGGAGAAAAAATAAGGATACTTACAGCCGTGTTTGTACAACCAGGCTTCGTCCATCAGAAGCCCCAAATTCCATTGGGTCTTCTGCCATTGCTTGTAGAACGTCCTGAAGGCATCGGCCCGACCCTTCGGGAACTTCGAAACCTTAGCCTCCTGGTTAGATGGATGGGCCCAGGAGGGAAGGATTTGGAGGTCGGATCCTTGGGCAAAAAACCACTGTTCGTGCCACCCCTTGTTGCTTGAAGGGGTTTTGATCGGGACGGTGCGGTTGAGGCGTTTGTTGAGTTGCCGAAGACTCTCTTTCGACCCATCGATGGTGAACAGGGCGAAGAATAGATCGAGCCCGGGTGTGATGCCCACCTCTTGGTAGATGGCTATAAAAGAGACTAAGTGGATGTACGCGTTCGACACAAATTGCGTGAACCCCACTCCCACGAAGCTCAGGAAAGAGGAAATGAAAACATGAAGTGGGAACCAAACCCCATATTTCAGAACGTACAAGGGGACGGCTACCCACTGGCCCTCGGGACGCCAGAACATCTTTTCATCCAACGCCGGTACTCGGAGCTTGTATTCTTTAGGGATTTTGAAGAGGGTCTGGATGTCAGAGATCTGGGAGGGGGTGATAGTGGAAGGAGTATGGACGTGAGAAAACTCCTCCGAGGAGTGGTAAGCATTTCGAACCCTAGCCTCGGCGTCTCCCGAACTAGGTAGGATCGAAGGTGTGGTAGCAGTAGTGGCATCCGGTAGTTCGACCTCTAGTAGGTCGCCGGTGGTAATGGTGGAGGTGACGTTGATTGGCTCAGTGGCTGGAATAGGGCTGAAATCGGCCATTAGAAAGAAATGGGATGCAAATAAGTGGTTTTTAAGAAGAGATGATCTAGAATAGAACTCAAATATCTGCAAAGTGGTAGAAATTTAGGGAGTTTGGGAAAGAAATGAGCTCACCGGAAATCGCCTTGCCGAAAATAATGATAATACATAGAGTTTGGAGGAGAGGAGTCAGTAAAGGGGATAATGAGGGGGGAAGAAGGGTTTTTATAGGGAGTACGGCGCGGAACCCCAGGGCGACTATTAAATGCTTAAGGTGGGGCCAGGCGTGAAAAGGTGTGCAACGTTTCAAATATCAGGAATGGACCGTTTGGTTTTCCCAGACAGTTCATTATTAGTTGTCATGACCTTTCAAATACCTGACCTTTCAAGTCTCCAATCATAAATACCTTATAATTGAAGACTGGGGGCAATGTTCGGGAGCATTCTGCTGACCTTCACTTGGGCTGAAGGCCCGACATCAGAAGAGTTGTATGAGTTCATTGGGCCGAAGCCCATGGTGGGTTTCGAGGTGTTCGGGTCGGCGTCTGAGTCCTTTAGGGACGGACCCTCATTTTGGTGGATGTCATCTGGTTTGGCATCCGAGCCCCTTGGGCCGGAACCTTATCCTGTTGTGTGCTATTGGGGGTCGGGCCTTCGGGTCCTTTGGGCCGAAGCCTAGACCTGACAGTGGGATAGTTTGGGCCTGTACAGTGGGCCTTCCTACGTGCAGAGTTAGACGTCCCAATTATAATTAAATACGGTTACTCCAAAGGTAGTGATTAGATTGGATTCTACTTGCATCTTTTAAGGAGATTGTGTTGGACCCAAGTTATGGTAACTACCATAGCTAGGAGTCCTTAATCGACTAGAAGAGGGATTCTAAGGCGGTGAGATTATTATAAATGCCAGGCCAGAGTTACAATGAAGAGGTAATTCATACTTTTGAGCACTAAACACTTAGCCTCCATTGTTAAAACCTTGTAATGGCCTGTACTCATTCTCACACCGAAGCTATCCCCAGGCGGCACAAGCCGTCAAGCTTTTGTGTGATCTGTTATTGTGCAGGTTCTAGCGCGTGGATTCTGTGATTGGACACGCTGGCGAAACTTGGCGTTAACAATCAGTATTTTCATTTTCTTAGTGAGAAAAATCTAGGGAGATTTCCTTTAAATTGAGACAGTTGAAAACCTACGCATAAAATACAACAAAGTTTAAAGAAATAAATAAAAGTACAACAAAAGAATCACACCTTGAAGAACTAAGTAATGCAAAATAAATACTCCTTCCATTCCTATATGTAGGTCGTTTTAGGCTTTCTTTTTTATTCCTAATTATTTCTCGTTTGTGGTTATCTAGGAGAATTGATTACTATTTTTCTCAAATTATCCCTTATTACTCCATCTAATCTTTTGATCTATATTTATGATATAAGTGAGGTGAAGGGTATTATAGACAATTGATACTATAGTTAATGCTTTTCAATCATTTCCTTAATTCTTGTGCACATGTCTAAAACGACCTATATTAAGGAACGGAGGGAGTACTTAAGACCTTTAGGGTATATCAAAGGGTTTGCTTGGGTATAATAATTTGTACATGGAGATAATGAATGATCAACAAAGAATATACCGATTCTAGTAAAAAGAGAGATTGTTATATGTGATTTAATAAATGACAATTCAGTAGTCACTGATCAATGAAAAATGAAATTAGAAAGTATTTTCTAATTTGTATTATTTAGAATTAAGCATTTGAGAACCAAAAAACATATAATGAAATAAAATAAAACTTAATAGTAATTTCATGTCTTATATTTAATTGGGACATTGTATGGTAGAATGATTGAATTATACGGTAACTATGACGACCCATAAATTTTACTAAATTTGTAAATTAATTATTTTGGAATATTATAGAATAAAATAAGATTTTATGAATATTATTTTGTTTTATGTGTTAAAAGTTGAATTTTTGTGGTGGATCACGATTCTGTGACGGAATTTATGAGTTTTACGATCGTATGAGAAAATAATTTTTTTTGAGAAAAAGACGAAAAAGTTATTATTCAGAAAAACACAGAAAACGCAGAAAAACACTGACAAACGTACTTTTTTGAGAATTTCGAATTACATCACAACGTTTATTTGAGAAGGCGAGATGAAATATGTAATAAAAGTTCTTTCAGGAAAAAGTCATAAAAACACTATTCATGCCAAAAACATAAACTAGTTTTTTTTGAATTTTTGAATTACGACATAGCGTTTCTTCAAAAAAGAGAGAATAGTGGTGAAATCAGATTTTTAAAAATTGAAAGTTAATTTTTTGGCTAACCGAGTGAATTACGAAAAATAACTGAAAAAAAGTTAGAAAACCTAACTGGATAAGAAAATGCCTAACTAGAATTAGTTAGACTAACTAAGCCTAAGAATTATAAGGCTTGGCTAAGAATTTTGGAAGGTGGCTAGGGTTGAGTGAAAGTTTGAGCCAAGGATTGAGCCTAGGGTTTGGAGAACTTGGCTAGGGTTGAGCCAAAGGAGATGCTGGGTTATGACATTGCTTGGCTTAGGGTTAAGTCATGACTCAAGCTGGTTAAACCCTAAAGATTTAGAGAAAAAATTTGATAGGATGGTGTTTATGCCATGTGGGATAAAAATGAGACGACTCACCTTATTTGCAAGTAAGATAAGGGGCATAAAGGGGAGGAATAAGGGGCAATATGGAAAGGTGGAGAGGACAAGAGGTGAGTCGTAATGCATGACTCACCTTATTTAGAAAAAAAATTAATTGCTTGTCTTCATCATTAAGTGGTCTTAGCCATTTTGTGGCTATTAAGTGTCTTGAGTTAGTTTTTATTGTGGTTTGATTAGGCTAACTTGGGGGATTATTAGTAAGTTTTAAAACATGAAGCAAAAGATTTTAGAAGATTTAAGTTAGGTGACCAACTTATAAGAAAAGGAAAGTAGCTTTTATTTAAGCAAAACAAAGTATCATCTCTTTTATTTTTGCACAAAATTGGCTAAGTGTTAGAGAGAAAGAATAAGAGAGGAAGAAGAAATCTTGAGAGCTCTAGAGAGAGAGAAGGCTAGACAAAGGATAAGGGAAGAGAGACCATGGATAGCTAGGATCAAGCTTGATCAAGGCTAAGGAAGAAGAAGAACCAAGAAAGGTAAACCTAAAACCATAAAGTCTTCATCTTTTATTTTTATTCTTGTTTGATTAGTTGTTGGTGGTTGGTTAAGTGAAGATAATGGTGGATCTTGAATTTATAAGGTGTATATGAAGTAGATCACCTTGTTAAAACACCTTAAAGATGTATTCCAAGTAAACCAATAAATTAAAATGGTACGCTTAAGCTTGAGGATGGAAATCGAGTCATAGAGGACTTTAAAAGGACTTAATATGTGTTACCTGTGTATTTTTGTGTGATTCTAAAAAAATTAAATCCTAAATATGTGGATTGTCAAGTTATTCCAAGTGGAACAGAGGAAAAATACGTTATAACGAAGTTATGGCCCGTAAAAGGTGTTAAGCATGAAAAACCCTTGCTTGGTATGATTTTTGAACCAAGTTTACGGGTAGTTGATATCTCCAAAAAATTATTTCTTTCTAGGAGATGTGTAGTTGGGTGAATATGTGAGTTGTAGGCTCTATGATGAGTTCAATCCACCTTCGGATGAACAATTATGACATTTAGAAAATTTGGCGTTTAAAACGTCTTTCAGTGAAAAATTAGAGAGTTGTAAAAAATTTTCTATCTGGGGGGATTTGAAGAATTTGTTACAATAAAGAAATAGACGTAAGAACGAGTTAAATCCGACTTCGGATGAACAAGTTATGAAGGAACGAAATAAATGCATCAAAATTGATAAAATCTGAAAAATTGACAAAATAAACACCAAAAACCTATCAGGGTAGCACGGGGGGCGCCACTAGGGCGCGAGGCATGCCACTGGGGGGTGGGGCATGCTGGTCTGACAGTTGGTTTGACAACTTTGACGTCATTTAGTAAATTTGACATAACTTTTAGTCTGAACTTTAATTGAGGCGATTCAAGAGGCTCCGAAAAGCTAAGGAGTAGGCCTACAACTTTCATTCTTAAAGTTTTGAGAGTTGAGGTCGGGATCAAGGCCTAAAATGGGCATATTTAGGACTGTTGTGCAACATGAGGCATACTGTGATGGTTTCTTTTGACATTGTGGTGCCGAACCATGTTTGACTAGTATTTTTGAGTTCATACCATTAGAACTTGGAGATATAGTCTAGAGAATTGTAAAGAAATGTTTGGTAGGTATATGGTATGTTTTAATCATACGCAATGGCGTATTGGTTAAGCATTCGGGATAGAGAAGTCAGGCGTACGACGTACGAACGTCGAAACGCCAAGTCGAATGTTAATAAACTTAAATAGTGTTTTAATTCCTATGAGACAAAAATTATAAAACATGTAATAGAGTTAAAGTAAACCATAAGTTACGTATATGCGTAAATAATTGGTATAATTGACCATAATGATATAAATAGATCGTTTCAGAAACGAGTGGATATCGTTCCGGTAAATCGCGTAAAAGGCAAGTTTCTTAAACTTACTCTGATTTTATTGAGCAAGTTTTCTGACTTCATTCAACTTATTGAATTGAATGCAAGTTTCATTTTTTTTTTGTGTGAAAATAGATTACATTTTTATATTTTGTTGAGCTATGAATTGTGCTAGTTGACAATATCTGCACTTATGTGCTTTTATAGAAGAAATGTTATGTTTTTGAACTGTTTAAGTTGTTATAGTTTTGTTAATGCATGAATTGCGATATGATTAAGTCCATGCTAATTGTTTTAGACGGACCTATGTTAGGATGTTTATGGAAACAAACACAGGTTGTGTTATGATAAAGATATAGACATTTTTGTTGTCAGAAAGCGTAAAATTTAAGAAAGGATAAAGGTAAAAGTCAGTATGACTACTAAATGTTATGGTGTTAACTACGTTTAAGTTGTGAGTACAGTCAAATGCTTTTTAACCATTGACATGTAGCTAATGAGACCACTTAGTCCACTACATTGATATACGTTGAACACTTATGATGTACTGTTTTTATGTATATGTTGGAAAAGTGATTCTTTTCACATGTATATAATTGTCAAGTCTAAGTTGAGTCCTAAAGGTTTTATTTAAGAAGATTGTCTTAAGTAAGTATAAGACGACATATGGTCTTAGGTGATTGTGACCAAGTATATGATGATAAAGTTTTTGGTGAAGAATTAAAGAGTGTTTTCTCTTAGAATGGTAATGAAGGTACTATATGATAAAAATATGATTTAATTCCTATTTATTCAAGTTGCTTCAAAACTCTTGTTTGGTTATTGAAGTTTTCAGAAATGATAAATTGTTTAGGACCTTGTTATTTATTAAACTGCTATAACTTGTTGGGTAATTAAATGCTCACTCTTGAAAATTCTAATACCATTACATCTAAAGTCAAAGCAGACCGAAGAATCTGGTATTACTCAAGAGCAGAAGAGATTAATGATAGAAATGGTTGTGATATTAGTACAATTGTAAATTATATATTAATATTCAATGATGTAATAAGTTAAGGTCTTCGTACCTAGGTGTAGAAGATAAGATTCAACATATGTTTTGTAAGAATATTATAATTATTCTTGTGATGTATTAAGATTTTGTATGATAGTACTAGAATCCAATTTTGAAGATATAACCGGGATCTCGGGACTGTTACAGTTGGTTTCAAAGCATTAGGTTATAGCTTTACGGTAAGAATACCTTAGGGTAAGAGTACGTTAGGATATGACCTGAGAGAAATTGGCAAAGATATTAAGAAGGTAAACTCAGATGGAGTTTTAAGAGATGAATTGAGGCATTCATCGTGAGAAAATAATTATGGATATATTGTTATTTTAAGATTTCAATGAAGTCATTAGGCTTGATTTAGAATGCCAGAAAAGGCAAAGATAACAATCGAAGGATAATATCACGACGTGATATGATTAAGAAGGACAGATGATGAATTGATGAATTGAAGGATTGAAGAATTTTAGCTAATGCTATACAGAAATGGTACTATGAAATAGTAAAAGTTAAACCCAGAAAGAGTTGTTAATGATAAGATACAAATTAAATATTCATATTGAGCAAGAGAAAGTTAGAATTTATATCAGATTTCAATCGATGACTCATGTGATTACTAAGTTATTCAAACCTTTGTATGGACGGGGGTATTGTGTAAGACCTCAACTTATTATGAATAAAGATTTTTTTTCTCTAAATATTATTTTGAATAATAAGATGTTGATTTGATATAATGCTATAGTTATGGGTGATATGTGCAAATTTTGCAAAGTAAGCAAGTTTTTATAAAATATTCGTTTGATCGGAGAATATTCGTACGACGGAACAATCATTGGTGGACCTCACAACGGAATGACTACCGGATATAGAAAGCGATAAAATGACCTTTTCATAAAATAACGACAAGACTTTTACCATTAAATTGTTGAAATACCCAGTGATAAAAGTACATTAATATGCATTGTTGCACAATAGCACACGGTATTGCACAATATCTCTGATTATTGATGCTTACGTAAGAAGTCACTCAGTTTTATTCAATTATTGCAATAGTAGTTGCTGCATAGTATCTCATATTATTAATTTAATTATTGTCACAGTATCATCTGCATAATATTTTATATTATTAAATCAATAATTGAGATGACACAATTATTCATATTATTATTTATATTATTGACAATGTCTAAAAAGTTCTGTAGAGGAAATGGGTTAGGTTATTTAATTACGCGCCAATAAGGATAAATCCTTATTGGAAAGCCCCCTCTTTCCTAGGAATTATCTGGTTGTCAATATTGTGAGTTATAATATTAATGATGAATAATTGTTGAAAGATTATAAATGTGTTGATTGAAGATAAATAATTTGTGGTAAATACTTATTCAATTTTTGATATAAATAGAGGGGTTTGTCATGAAATATTTGTTGCAAGTTTGGCTTATTATATGGACCCTCACTTACTTATTTTTCAAAATCGCCGGTAGAAAGTTGTTGTCTCAATTTTGTTTTATTATTATTATAATTGTGACAACCTGAGAATTTGGACAATTTATTAAAATCTTAAATGATTGATTTAAGGTCAAATAATAGACCTAAACAGAAAATAAGTGTATGCGTTTGATATTATTAGGGTGAAATTTTGATGATTTCAAAATTCTACGAAGGATATAGGTTAATTATTCAGGATTAAGGATTTATGTGATTAAATTCTGTGAATATGGTTATGTATGTGTGCTGAATGTGGTTAAGAGTCAAGGGTTGACCAGATTAATTATATATGTGTCAAACCCTAATTATATATTAAGAACTTTAACGTTCGGTTAGAAAACCCTAGCGATTAATAAGAAATCCTAGAAACTGGTTCTGGAAACCATAATATCAATTCCAGGAATCTAAAACCCTAATTCGGATATTAAAAACCCTAGATTGGGAATGCAATGATATGTATAAGGTTTAACGTTATTAATTATAAATTAATTAGGGAAAACCCTAATGAATTTCTGGAAATCCTAATTGATTATTAGAAAACCATAATACCAGATCTGAAAACCCTAGTTTCAGGTTCTAATAAATTGAAGCCCTAATCTGGAAAAGAAAAGATAATTATAATGCTTATGTGGTATTAATTATACTACTAATTAAGGCAAAACTTAATTATTAGCAAACCCTAATTTGTGGGATTGAAAATCCTAATGATCATTTTGAACTCTAATTGTTCAGTGGTGGATTTAATTGCCAAATTAGCAATATTAATTAGGAATTATAAATCCTAATTTTCAAGTTATTAGAAACCCTAATCTAATTAGGAAATCTAATTTCTAAAATTTTAATATTATTTTTCTATTTAAAACTCTAAAATGTGGTTTTGAAACCTAATATACAAATTTGACCCTAAGTGCTAAATTAGCAATTTTAATTAGGATAAATTAGTCCTAATTAGCAAAGATTGATTTATGATTAGGAAATTAAGATATAATTAGGAAGTCCTAATTATAAATTAGAAATCATGATTTCCTATTTTAAAATCTAATTAGAAAATTTTAGAATTTTATTGCTAAAGTCTTTAGGGTTAAAAGCTAAACTCTAAAGGGTTAAACCCTAAACCCTAGTTTTTTTCAAAACCTAAACCCTAAGACAAATTCTAGAAATAAAAAGGAAAAGACAAAAATGCCCTTTTGTCACATTTTCTTTTATGTGGAGTGTAATCTTGCCAAATCTTGGAGTGGTTAGCCAACTTTTAACTTAGCTTGGTCTATATATCAAGCAAATCAGCCTACCTTGCTAGCAATTCAGCAACATGCAATGAATCAAGCATTTTATAATAGTTTAGAGAGAGAAAAAAAATCCATAACTTAGTTATTTTACAAACTTTGCTCTCACAAACTATCTCTCTCACCAAACCTCCGAAAATATCAAGCAAATCAGTCCCAAAATTTAGCCCCACGTTTATCATAACAACATCAAAAGGCAGAAATCGAAAATTAAAGCATAAAAGGTATAAAAATCCTAATTCTAGAAATCCTTCGATTTGTTGTTAAATGTTGCAATTGATTGTTCAAAGTTGTGTAATAGGGTGTCAATTGATGATCTGGGTTGATAAATCACGAACCCATAACATCAAAGTGCACGAATTTAAAGATTTCTCAAATCTGGAAATCTGGAAAAATGTTGACTGACAAGTAAATGTTAGGTCTTATAGATCTGTCTCTGTTAATATATTTTGGTGTTTTATGTTATACATCTATAGTAAACCATAAGATCTTTACTCTGCAACTTGAATCCAGTCCAGATCTTGTGTAGATTAAAAGTTGTAGATGGTCAAACATGGTTGACCGTTCACGTTTTCTGGAATTCTGGGCAAACCAAGAAACCCAGATGGTCTGACAATGTTTTTGAAGCTTTTGATCTTGCTACTGACTAGTGTTTTGGCCAAGTCAATGTTTGATATGTGTAGCCTATTATGTTCACTACATATCCTAGTCCTTAGAACAAGCAGATCACGAACAGAATCTTAGATAATGGTGGTCAAATGACCGTTGACCAAATGACTGGATGAAGATTCCTGGAAAACCCAGATCTTCATGGACCGTTTCCTGACCCCTAGTTTGACCAAATTTAATCTTTCATATGATATGTTTTATGATACATATAATGCTATGTTATTTTAACCAGACACCTCGTCTACACATTTGAATTCATAGATCACATAAAACATTTCTATAATTAAAGATATGAGGTGGCAAAGTAGGGACCTTCGTACTGCTTGAGTTTCTGGGAAACCCAGAAACTCAAGAACAGTGTTGTCAGAGTTTTTAAAGACTCATATCTGCTAAGTGTGATGTTGTATGACCTATATTTTTGTTGGAACATGTAATATTACATTAGTTCTACGATCTAAAATCATTAGCTAGCCAAGAACATGAATGGATTGGAAATAAGAACCGGTCAAAGTAGGCACCCTGTCAACTGGTGATGAGTTTCTGGGTTGGTGAAGAAAAGCCCAATAACATCTATAGCGACGGTTCTGTCGCTATAGGGCCCCTTTAGCGACGCTTATTTTCAAAAAAAAAAGCAGAAAATGAATTAAAAACTAGAAAAATTAGATTTTTAATTATTAAAAATACATAATAAATTATGAAAAATTATTTTAAAGTCTGAAAAATAGTTTTTAACTATTTTGAGTATATTTCGAAAATATTTAATATTTTTGGAATATAAATGGTATTTATTTATTTAATTACAATATTAAATAAATTATTTTAAAATAATTTTAATTCACGAAAAATCATGAAAAATAATATTATGGTATAAGAAAACATTTTAAGTTATTTTTGATGACTTTTAATATTTTGTGATGAAATTCATTAATTAATCAATATTAATGGTAATTAGTTTATTTAATAAATATATTAAATAAATTAAGGAAAAAATGGAATTAATGCTTTATAAATTATATAAAAATGATTTAAGTGTTATAAAAAATATTTTAAGTTATAAAATATAACTTTTGATATTTTGGCATGAATATATTAATATTTTAATCTTAATATCAATTATCGGATAATGGATTTAAGTGTGTAAAAATCATATAATTATGATTTTAAGGTATTAAAAATACTTTGGTATATTATAATTATATTATAATATTATGTTATGATTTTCATTAATATTTTATATTAAATGAATATTAATGATTAAGGAATTATGTGATATTTAATTCAATTAAATATGGTTTTCATGATCGAAAAATATTGATAAATGATAATAATTACTTGAAAATTATTATGAGCCTATGAAAATTATTTTGGCTGCTAAGAAAATTATCTCTGATAATTGTTAAGTGTTTAGGCAGAGTTTAATTGAACTTAAACTCGATAAAAGTCCGACTAGACCGTCGGGATGTTAGAATTGTGTCGGGTTCAACTCAGACTGCAATAGTTTGACTTGATACCTAGTCTTATGTGTGTTATAGATTGATAGGGTTTTGTGCTATGTGTTTAGGTTATTCTGTGTGTATAAATATAACAGTATTATACTGTGATGATATTATTCTAATATTGGAGATCTATATTACTAATATTAGGTCTTCGGGGTAAAGCGATATAAATTGCGTAGCAGTAATCAACGGTTCAGGCAAGTTTCTTTTTATTAAACTCTACTAAGAGTATTTTATTCAAGCTTATGGTTAATCATTGCTGATTTCCACGAAAATTGTACTCTGTACATCTTGCATGTATAAGTCAGGTATGAAAGGCTGATCACCTTCATTACCAGTTGGTTCAGAAATGTTTGTTCATGTTTAATACTTGTTCAGTCAAAAGTTTGTTCGTGCTAGTTCTCAATTATATTGATGAATTATAGCCAGCTTATTATTCATACTCTTCAATCATGATATATCGTTATATTGTTGAACTTAAACTTGCTGAGCAACTTTCATGCTCACCTTTGCTATATCATGATAAAACATTGCAGATAAGGCGAAGGCGTTCGGATACAGGAAAAGGTTAAGGCCAAGTTCAGTTTGCGATAAAATGTGCGGCTATTTTGTAATAGTATAGTTTGATAAATGTGTTATATGTTAGAAAGTTTATGAATTGTGTATAAGTTAAGGTTACTCGACCTTGGGGAATAGTGTGTAATGTATTGTATAAACAATTTATGTTTATATCTTCCGCAAATAGTGATAGTAATAGTATACCGGATCCGCGGTGATTTGGGGCTCGGATTCGGGGCTATCACAGTTGGTATCAAAGCTGTTGGTTATGAAGCTTAGGTAGAAATATCTGAGACCAATAACCGCAGTGATTAGGATAAGTGCTAACTCAAATAGAGTTAGTTGGTCGGTAAGATTCAAAGACGAATCTCGGTAAGTTGTTAAGATACAGAGTTCCCTAACTCTGATAATAAAGTTGAACAGTAATGGTGAATAGATCGAGTCTAAAAGACTGAAAGTGCAGGAATAGGAGATCGTAAAACAAAACGATCAAGTCATAGAATTGAATCGTAATATATACGATGAGATCACCCCGTGATCTGTTAAGGTTATGACAACCGGAAAGAATCAATCTGATGATTAAAAAGTTTACAGCAAGATGTTGTGTATCAGTTGTACTATGAAATGGTACTATGAAAACTCATAAAAGAGTTATGGATTATGAATACGGATTAAATGAAATTCGTGTTGAAAAAGGGGGTTAAGATTAGGTGGGGATTTCAATGAGGACTCGTGTTAGCAACTGAGTTGTATGATTTCTTGTATGGGCGGGGAATTGTACTTGGTGTAAAAACTACTTAGTTGGTGGCATGGGTAATCATTGAAATGTTGTGTCACGCTAGTTATTATATACAGATAAATAGGTCATAGGTAGAGAATATAGGATTAAGTACGAATTCTTAGAACTCATACTTATGTGACATTCTTGACTCATAATTATATGAAATGTTTATGAGCCCCTCAGCGAACGGACGCCAAAGGCCAGACTAGGGTAAGTTCTTAAACTCATATAATTGTGGCCAGGCTATGAACTTATAAGTGTGGTTTTATGAACTGGGTATAGTTGTGTGTAAAGGGAGTGTTAAGGAATATAGGAACAGATAGATTGTTAAGCAAATGATCATTAGTGGAGAATTAGGTTTTCCTAAACTCCTAGCTATGCTAAACTTCAAATTTTTGACATTAAGCTAAATACGCACTATGTGCCCTTTAAAAAAAATATGTAGACTCGTAATCATTTTTAAAGTATAGTTTAAAATATGTAGACGCAAATGATTTGAAATATCAAAAATTATTTTATTTATCACTTATGTACCATGTAATCTGGTGCAGAGATGATAAAAATGTGATGGAGTTGTAAATACAGGAATACGTAGTGTGAATTTGATCTGAAGTCGCTGTTCCACTATTGTATGACGTGTTATGACAAAGTCATACAATGACGGGATTCTCAAACGGACTGTTAATACAGTACGGTATCATGACGTCATTCTCAAAAAATGTTTTCAAAAAAAATTTAATTTGCCAATGGGGTTTGGCTACACCTAAATAATTCGATTGAATTGAATTATTGATATGAGTCTATGCTATTTGATTCAGCTAGACTAATGTTATAAAAACTCCAAGTGTTTATTGAAAGAATTTCCCGAACCAAATTGCTTTGGTACGGAATCCTATGATATGACTGAGGTGAACGATAATGTTTGGATAAATAATCCAATCTAGTAGCGTAAATATTCGCTAAAAATGATTAATACGTTATGCATTACGTAAGAGTACAATGGGCTGATCACCTAAAGTACTAGCAACGGTAGTTTACCTTCTTTGTGATTGTAAACATACCAAGTAATGTATTGTTTTGCGGTATGATCACTACCTTTAAAACTAAATGTGTTCATGGTCTATATGACCCCGCAGTACAATTTAAAAACTTTTACTCTTGTGAGAGGTGTATTGGGTAACATTTGACATGTATGAATGGTGTAAGGTGCACGGTGTAAGGTGTAAGGTGAATTTCGGGGAAGAAATTCTTATAAAGAGGGGTGAATGTTACAACCCGAGAATTTGGACAATTTATTAAAATCTTAAATGATTGATTTAAGGTCAAATAATAGACCTAAACAGAAAATAAGTGTATGCGTTTGATATTATTAGGGTGAAATTTTGACGATTTCAAAATTCTATGAAGGATATAGGTTAATTATTCAGGATTAAGGATTTATGTGATTAAATTCTATGAATATGGTTATGTATGTGTGTTGAATGTGGTTAGGGGTCAAGGGTTGACCGGATTAATTATATACGTGTCAAACCCTAATTATATATTAAGAACTTTAACGTTCGGTTAGAAAACCTTAGCGATTAATAAGAAATCCTAGAAACTGGTTCTGGAAACCCTAATGTCAGTTCCAGGAATCTAAAACCCTAATTCGGATATTAAAAACCCTAGATTGGAAATGCAATGATATGTATAAGGTTTAACGTTATTAATTATAAATTAATTAGGAAAAACCCTAATGAATTTCTGGAAATCCTAATTGATTATTAGAAAACCATAATACTAGATCTGAAAACCCTAGTTTCAGATTCTGATAAATTGAAGCACTAATCTGGAATAGAAAGGATAATTATAATGCTTATGTGGTATTAATTATACTACTAATTAGGGCAAAGCTTAGTTATTAGCAAACCCTAATTTGTGGGATTGAAAATCCTAATGATCATTTTGAACTCTAATTGTTCAGTGGTGGATTTAATTGCCAAATTAGCAATATTAATTAGGAATTATAAATCCTAATTGTCAAGTTATTAGAAACCCTAATCTAATTAGGAAATCTAATTTCTAAAATTTAAATATTATTTTTCTATTTAAAACTCTAAAATGTGGTTTTGAAACCTAATGTACAAATTTGACCCTAAGTGCTAAATTAGCAATTTTAATTAGGATAAATTAGTCCTAATTAGCAAAGATTGATTTATGATTAGGAAATTAAGATATAATTAGGAAGTCCTAATTATAAATTAGAAATCATGATTTCCTATTTTAAAATCTAATTAGAAAATCTTAGAATTTTATTGCTAAAGTCTTTAGGGTTAAAACCTAAACCCTAAAGGGTTAAACCTTAAACCCTAGGTTTTTTCAAAACCTAAACCCTAAGACAAATTCTAGAAATAAAAAGGAAAAGACAAAAATGCCCTTTTGTCACATTTTCTTTTATGTGGAGTGTAATCTTGCCAAATCTTGGAGTGGTTAACCAACTTTTGACTTAGCTTGGTCTATATATCCAGCAAATCAGCCTACCTTGCTAGCAATTCAGCAACATGCAATGAATCAAGCATTATATAATAGTTTAGAGAGAGAAAAAAAATCCATAACTTAGTTATTTTGCAAACTTTGCTCTCACAAACTATCTCTCTCACCAAACCTCCGAAAATATCAAGCAAATCAGTCCCAAAATTCAGCCCCACGTTTATCATAACAACATCAAAAGGCAGAAATCGAAAATTAAAGCATAAAAGGTATAAAAATCCTAATTCTAGAAATCCTTCGATTTGTTGTTAAATGTTGCAATTGATTGTTCAAAGTTGTGTAATAGGGTGTCAATTGATGATCTGGGTTGATAAATCACGAACCCATAACATCAAAGTGCACGAATTTAAAGATTTCTCGAATCTGGAAATCTTGAAAAATGTTGGCTGACAAACAAATGTTAGGTCTTATAGATCTGTCTCTGTTAATATATTTTGGTGTTTTATGTTATACATCTATAGTAAGCCATAAGATCTTTACTCTGCAACTTGAATCCAGTCCAGATCTTGTGTAGATTAAAAGTTGTAGATGGTCAAACATGGTTGACCGTTCACGTTTTCTGGAATTCTGGGCAAACCCAGAAACCCAGATGGTCTGACAATGTCTTTGAAGCTTTTGATCTTGTTACTGACTAGTGTTTTGGCCAAGTCGATGTTTGATATGTGTAGCCTATTATGTTCACTACATATCCTAGTCCTTAGAACAAGCAGATCACGAGCAGAATCTTAGATAATGGTGGTCAAATGACCGTTGACCAAATGACCGGATGAAGATTCCTGGAAAACCCAGATCTTCATGGACCGTTTCCTGACCCCTAGTTTGACCAAATTTAATCTTTCATATGATATGTTTTATGATACATATAATGCTATGTTATTTTACCCAGACACCTCGTCTACACATTTGAATTCATAGATCACATAAAACATTTCTATAATTAAAGATATGAGGTGGCAAAGTAGGGACCTTCGTACTGCTTGAGTTTCTGGGCAACCCAGAAACTCAAGAACAGTGTTGTCAGAGTTTTTAAAGACTCATATCTGCTAAGTGTGATGTTGTATGACCTATATTTTTGTTGGAACATGTAATATTACATTAGTTCTACAATCTAAAATCATTAGCTAGGCAAGAACATGAATGGATTGGAAATAAGAACCGGTCAAAGTAGGCACCCTGTCAACTGGTGATGTGTTTCTGGGTTGGTGAAGAACAGCCCAATAACATCTATAGCGACGGTTCTGTCGCTATAGGGCCCCTTTAGCGACGCTTATTTTCGAAAAAAAGCTGAAAATGAATTAAAAATTAGAAAAATTAGATTTTTAATTATTAAAAATACATAATAAATTATGAAAAATTATTTTAAAGTCTGAAAAATAGTTTTTAACTATTTTGAGTATATTTCAAAAATATTTAATATTTTTGGAATATAAATGGTATTTATTTATTTAATTACAATATTAAATAAAATATTTTAAAATAATTTTAATTCATGAAAAATCATGAAAAATAATATTATGGTATAAGAAAATATTTTAAGTTATTTTTGATGACTTTTAATATTTTTTGATGAAATTCATTAATTAATCAATATTAATGGTAATTAGTTTATTTAATAACTATATTAAATAAATTAAGGAAAAAATGGAATTAATGCTTTATAAATTATATAAAAATGATTTAAGTGTTATAAAAAATATTTTAAGTTATAAAATATAACTTTTGATATTTTGGCATGAATATATTAATATTTTAATCTTAATATCAATTATCGGATAATGGATTTAAGTGTGTAAAAATCATATAATTATGATTTTAAGGTATTAAAAATACTTTGGTATATTGTAATGATATTATAATATTATGTTATGATTTTTATTAATATTTTATATTAAATGAATATTAATGATTAAGGAATTATGTGATATTTAATTCAATTAAATATGGTTTTCATGATCGAAAAATATTGATAAATGATAATAATTACTTGAAAATTATTATGAGCCTATGAAAATTATTTTGGCTGCTAAGAAAATTATATGTGATAATTGTTAAGTGTTTAGGCAGAGTTTAATTGAACTTAAACTCGATAAAAGTCCGACTAGACCGTCGGGATGTTAGAATTGTGTCGGGTTCAACTCAGACTGCAATAGTTTGACTTGATACCTAGTCTTATGTGTGTTATAGACTAATAGTGTTATGTGCTATGTGTTTAGGTTATTCTGTGTGTATAATCATAACAGTATTATACTATGATGATATTATTCTAATACTGGAGAACTATATTACTAATATTAGGTCTTCGGGGTAAAGCGATATAAATTGCGTAGCAGTAATCAACGGTTCGGGCAAGTTTCTTTTTACTAAACTCTACTAAGAGTATTTTATTCAAACTTATGGTTAATCATTGCTGATTGCCACGAAAATTGTACTCTGTACATCTTGCATGTATAAGTCAGGTATGAAAGGCTGATCACCTTCATTACCAGTTGGTTCAGAAATGTTTGTTCATGTTTAATACTTGTTCAGTCAAAAGTTTGTTCGTGCTAGTTCTCAATTATATTGATGAATTATAGCCAGCTTATTATTCATACTCTTCAATCATGATATATCGTTATATTGTTGAACTTAAACTTGCTGAGCAACTTTCATGCTCACCTATGCTATATCATGATAAAACATTGCAGATAAGGCGAAGGCGTTCGGATACAGGAAAAGGTTAAGGCCAAGTTCAGTTTGCGATAAAATGTGCGGCTATTTTGTAATAGTATAGTTTGATAAATGTGTTATATGTTAGAAAGTTTATGAATTGTGTATAAGTTAAGGTTACTCGACCTTGGGGAATAGTGTGTAATGTATTGTATAAACAATTTATGTTTATATCTTCCGCAAATAGTGATAGTAATAGTATACCGGATCCGCGGTGATTTGGGGCTCGGATTCGGGGCTATCACAGTTGGTATCAAAGCTGTTGGTTATGAAGCTTAGGTAGAAATATCTGAGACCAATAACCGCAGTGATTAGGATAAGTGCTAACTCAAATAGAGTTAGTTGGTCGGTAAGATTCAAAGACGAATCTCGGTAAGTTGTTAAGATACAGAGTTCCCTAACTCTGACAATAAAGTTGAACAGTAATGGTGAATAGATCGAGTCTAAAAGACTGAAAGTGCAGGAATAGGAGATCGTAAAACAAAACGATCAAGTCATAGAATTGAATCGTAATATATACGATGAGATCACCCCGTGATCTGTTAAGGTTATGACAACCGGAAAGAATCAATCTGATGATTAAAAAGTTTACAGCAAGATGCTGTGTATCAGTTGTACTATGAAATGGTACTATGAAAACTCATAAAAGAGTTATGGATTATGAATACGGATTAAATGAAATTCGTGTTGAAAAAGGGGGTTAAGATTAGGTGGGGATTTCAATGAGGACTCGTGTTAGCAACTGAGTTGTATGATTTCTTGTATGGGCAGGGAATTGTACGTGGTGTAAAAACTACTTAGTTGGTGGCATGGGTAATCATTGAAATGTTGTGTCACGCTAGTTATTATATACAGATAAATAGGTCATAGGTAGAGAATATAGGATTAAGTACGAATTCTTAGAACTCATACTTATGTGACATTCTTGACTCATAGTTATATGAAATGTTTATAAGCCCCTCAGCGAACGGACGCCAAAGGCCAGACTAGGGTAAGTTCTTAAACTCATATAATTGTGGCCAAGCTATGAACTCATAAGTGTGGTTTTATGAACTGGGTATAGTTGTGTATAAAGGGAGTGTTAAGGATTATAGGAACAGATAGATTGTTAAGCAAATGATCATTAGTGGAGACTTAGGTTTTCCTAAACTCCTAGCTATGCTAAACATCAAATTTTTGACATCAAGCTAAATACGCTCTATGTGCCCTTTAAAAAAAACATATGTAGACTCGTATTCATTTTTGAAACGGTTTAAAGTATAGTCTATGCTACTTATTTCGGCTAGACACAAATGATTTGAAATATCAAAAATTGTTTTATTTATCACTTATGTACCATGTAACCTAGTGCAGAGATGATAAAAATGTGATGGAGTTGTAAATACAGGAATACGTAGTGTGAATTTGATCTGAAGTCGCTGTTCCACTATTGTATGATGTGTTATGACAAAGTCATACAATGACGGGATCCTCAAATGGACTGTTAATACAGTACGGTATCATGACGTCATTCTCGAAAAATGTTTTCAAAAAAAATTTAATTTGCCAACGGGGTTTGGCTACACCTAAATAATTCGATTGAATTGAATTATTGATATGAGTCTATGCTATTTGATTCAGCTAGACTAATGTTATAAAAACTTCAAGTGTTTATTGAAAGAATTTCCCGAACCAAATTGCTTTGGTACGGAATCCTATGATATGACTGAGGTGAACGATAATGTTTGGATAAATAATCCAATCTAGTAGCGTAAATATTCGCTAAAAATGATTAATACGTTATGCATTACGTAAGAGTACAATGGGCTGATCACCTAAAGTACTAGCAACGGTAGTTTACCTTCTTTGTGATTGTAAACATACCATGTAATGTATTGTTTTGCGGTATGATCACTACCTTTAAAACTAAATGTGTTCATGGTCTATATGACCCCTCAGTACAATTTAAAAACTTTTACTCTTGTGAGAGGTGTATTGGGTAGCATGTGACATGTATGAATGGTGTAAGGTGCACGGTGTAAGGTGTAAGTTGAATTTCGGGGACGAAATTCTTATAAGGAGGGTGAATGTGACAACCCGAGAATTTAGACAATTTATTAAAATCTTGAATGATTGATTTAAGGTCAAATAATAGATCTAAATAGAAAATAA
This sequence comes from Panax japonicus, assembly GCA_020205505.1. NCBI lineage: Eukaryota > Viridiplantae > Streptophyta > Magnoliopsida > Apiales > Araliaceae > Panax > Panax japonicus. Next base: position 43,429,764 of record CM035110.1, on the reverse strand, counting down.
GTGTATGCGTTTGATATTATTAGGGTGAAATTTTGATGATTTTAAAATTCTATGAAGGATATAGGTTAATTATTCAGGATTAAGGATTTATGTGATTAAATTCTATGAATATGGTTATGTATGTGTGTTGAATGTGGTTAGGGGTCAAGGGTTGACCAGATTAATTATATATGTGTCAAACCCTAATTATATATTAAGAACTTTAACGTTCGGTTAGAAAACCCTAGCGATTAATAGGAAATCCTAGAAACTGGTTCTGGAAACCCTAATATCATTTCCGGGAATCTAAAACCCTAATTCGGATATTAAAAACCCTAGATTGGAAATGCAATGATATGTATAAGGTTTAACGTTATTAATTATAAATTAATTAGGAAAAACCCTAATGAATTTTTGGAAATCCTAATTGATTATTAGAAAACCATAATACCAGATCTGAAAACCCTAGTTTCAGATTCTGATAAATTGAAGCCCTAATCTGGAATAGAAAGGATAATTATAATGCTTATGTGGTATTAATTATACTACTAATTAGGGCAAAGCTTAGTTATTAGCAAACCCTAATTTGTGGGATTGAAAATCCTAATGATCATTTTGAACTCTAATTGTTCAGTGGTGGATTTAATTGCCAAATTAGCAATATTAATTAGGAATTATAAATCCTATTTGTCAAGTTATTAGAAACCCTAATCTAATTAGGAAATCTAATTTCTAAAATTTAAATATTATTTTTCTATTTAAAACTCTAAAATGTGGTTTTGAAACCTAATGTACAAATTTGACCCTAAGTGCTAAATTAGCAATTTTAATTAGGATAAATTAGTCCTAATTAGCAAAGATTGATTTATGATTAGGAAATTAAGATATAATTAGGAAGTCCTAATTATAAATTAGAAATCATGATTTCTATTTTAAAATCTAATTAGAAAATCTTAGAATTTTATTGCTAAAGTCTTTAGGGTTAAAACCTAAACCCTAAAGGGTTAAACCCTAAAGGGTTAAACCCTAAACCCTAGATTTTTTCAAAACCTAAACCATAAGACAAATTCTAGAAATAAAAAGAAAAGACAAAAATGCCCTTTTGTCATATTTTCTTTTATGTGGAGTGTAATCTTGCCAAATCTTGGAGTGGTTAACCAACTTTTGACTTAGCTTGGTCTATATATCCAGCAAATCAGCCTACCTTGCTAGCAATTCAGTAACATGCAATGAATCAAGCATTATATAATAGTTTAGAGAGAGAAAAAAAATCCATAACTTAGTTATTTTGCAAACTTTGCTCTCACAAACTATCCCTCTCACCAAACCTCCGAAAATATCAAGCAAATCAGTCCCAAAATTCAGCCCCACGTTTATCATAACAACATCAAAAGGCAGAAATCGAAAATTAAAGCATAAAAGGTATAAAAATCCTAATTCTAGAAATCCTTCGATTTGTTATTAAATGTTGCAATTGATTGTTCAAAGTTGTGTAATAGGGTGTCAATTGATGATCTGGGTTGATAAATAACGAACCCATAACATCAAAGTGCACGAATTTAAAGATTTCTCAAATTTGGAAATCTGGAAAAATGTTGAGTGACAAGCAAATGTTAGGTCCTATAGATCTGTCTCTGTTAATATATTTTGGTGTTTTATGTTATACATCTATAGTATGCCATGAGGTCTTTACTCTGCAACTTGAATCCAGTCCAGATCTTGTGTAGATTAAAAATTGTAGATGGTCAAACATGGTTGACCGTTCACGTTTTCTGGAATTCTGGGCAAACCCAGAAACCCAGATGGTCTGACAATGTTTTTGAAGCTTTTGATCTTGTTACTGACTCGTGTTTTGGCCATGTCGATGTTTGATATGTGTAACCTATTATGTTCACTACATATCCTAGTCCTTAAAACAAGCAGATCACGAGCAGAATCTTAGATAATGGTGGTCAAATGACCGTTGACCAAATGACCGGATGAAGATTCTGGGAAAACCCATATCTTCATGGACCGTTTCCTGAACCCTAGTTTGACCAGATTTAATCTTTCATATGATATGTTTTATAATACATATAATGCTATGTTATTTTACCCAGACACCTCGTCTATACATTTGAATTCATAGATCACATATAACATTTCTATTGTCAAAGATATGAGGTGGCAAAGTAGGGACCTTCGTACTGCTTGAGTTTCTGGGCAGCCCAGAAACTCAAGAACAGTGTTGTCAGAGTTTTTAAAGACTCAGATCTGCTAAGAAGTGTGATGTTGTATGACCTATATTTTTGTTGGAACATGTAATATTACATTAGTTCTACGATCTAAAATCATTAGCTAGCCAAGAACATGAATGGATTGGAAATAAGAACCGGTCAAAGTAGGCACCCTGTCAACTGGTAATGAGTTTCTGGGTTGGTGAAGAACATCCCAATAACACCTATAGCGACGGTTCTGTCGCTATAGGGCCCCTTTAGCGACGCTTATTTTCGTAAAAAGCAGAAAATGAATTAAAAATTAGAAAAATTAGATTTTTAATTATTAAAAATACATAATAAATTATGAAAAATTATTTTAAAGTCTGAAAAATAGTTTTTAACTATTTTGAGTATATTTCGAAAATATTTAATATTTTTGGAATATAAAAGGTATTTATTTATTTAATTACAATATTAAATAAATTATTTTAAAATAATTTTAATTCATGAAAAATAATATTATGGTATAAGAAAATATTTTAAGTTATTTTTGATGACTTTTAATATTTTGTGATGAAATTCATTAATTAATCAATATTAATGGTAATTAGTTTATTTAATAACTATATTAAATAAATTAAGGAAAAAATAGAATTAATGCTTTATAAATTATATAAAAATGATTTAAGTGTTATAAAAAATATTTTAAGTTATAAAATATAACTTTTGATATTTTGGCATGAATATATTAATATTTTAATCTTAATATCAATTATTGGATAATGGATTTAAGTGTTTAAAAATCATATAATTATGATTTTAAGGTATTAAAAATACTTTGGTATATTATAATTATATTATAATATTATGTTATAATTTTCATTAATGTTTTATATTAAATGAATATTAATGATTAAGGAATTATGTGATATTTAATTCAAATAAATATGGTTTTCATGATCGAAAAATATTGATAAATGATAATAATTACTTGAAAATTATTATGAGCCTATGAAAATTATTTTGGCTGCTAAGAAAATTATATGTGATAATTGTTAAGTGTTTAGGCAGAGTTTAATTGAACTTAAACTCGATAAAAGTCCGACTAGACCGTCGGGATGTTAGAATTGTGTCGGGTTCAACTCAGACTGCAATAGTTGACTTGATACCTAGTCTTATGTGTGTTATAGACTAATAGTGTTATGTGCTATGTGTTTAGGTTATTCTGTGTGTATAATCATAACAGTATTATACTGTGATGATATTATTCTAATACTGGAGAACTATATTACTAATATTAGGTCTTCGGGGTAAAGCGATATAAATTGCGTAGCAGTAATCAACGGTTCGGGCAAGTTTCTTTTTACTAAACTCTACTAAGAGTATTTTATTCAAACTTATGGTTAATCATTGCTGATTGCCACGAAAATTGTACTCTGTACATCTTGCATGTATAAGTCAGGTATGAAAGGCTGATCACCTTCATTACCAGTTGGTTCAGAAATGTTTGTTCATGTTTAATACTTGTTCAGTCAAAAGTTTGTTCGTGCTAGTTCTCAATTATATTGATGAATTATAGCCAGCTTATTATTCATACTCTTCAATCATGATATATCGTTATATTGTTGAACTTAAATTTGATGAGCAACTTTCATGCTCACCCTTGCTATATCATGATAAAACATTGCAGATAAGGCGAATGCGTTCGGATACAGGAAAAGGTTAAGGCCAAGTTCAGTTTGTGATAAAATGTGCGGCTATTTTGTAATAATATAGTTTGATAAATGTGTTATATGTTAGAAAGTTTATGAATTGTGTATAAGTTAAGGTTACTCGACCTTGGAGAATAGTGTGTAATGTATTGTATAAACAATTTATGTTTATATCTTCCGCAAATAGTGATAGTAATAGTATACCAGATCCGCGGTGATTTGGGGCCCGGATTCGGGGCTATCACAGTTGGTATCAAAGCTGTTGGTTATGAAGCTTAGGAAGGAATACTTGAGACCAATAACCGCAGTGATTAGGATAAGTGCTAACTCAAATAGAGTTAGTTGGTCGGTAAGATTCAAAGACGAATCTCGGTAAGTTGTTAAGAAACAGAGTTCCCTCACTCTGATAATAAAGTTGAACAGTAATGGTGAATAGATCGAGTCTAAAACATTGAAAGTGCATGAATAGGAGATCGTAAAACAAAACGATCAAGTCATAGAATTGAATCGTAATATATACGATGAGATCACCCCGTGATCTGTAAAGGTTATGACAACCGGAAAGAATAAATCTGATGATTAAAAAGTTTACAGCAAGATGCTGTGTATCAGTTGTACTATGAAATGGTACTATGAAAACTCATAAAAGAGTTATGGATTATGAATACGGATTAAATGAAATTCGTGTCGAAAAAGGGGGTTAAGATTAGGTGGGGATTTCAATGAGGACTCGTGTTAGCAACTGAGTTGTATGATTTCTTGTATGGGCGGGGAATTGTACTTGGTGTAAAAACTACTTAGTTGGTGGCATGGGTAATCATTGAAATGTTGTGTCACGCTAGTTATTATATACAGATAAATAGGTCATAGGTAGAGAATATAGGATTAAGTACGAATTCTTAGAACTCATACTTGTGTGACATTCTTGACTCATAGTTATATGAAATGTTTATGAGCCCCTCAGCGAACGGACGCCAAAGGCCAGACTAGGGTAAGTTCTTAAACTCATATAATTGTGGCTAGGCTATGAACTCATAAGTGTGGTTTTATGAACTGGGTATAGTTGTGTGTAAAGGGAGTGTTTAGGATTATAGGAACAGATAGATTGTTAATCAAATGATCATTAGTGGAGACTTAGATTTTCCTAAACTCCTAGCTATGCTAAACTTCAAATTTTTGACATTAAGCTAAATACGCACTATGTGCCCTTTAAAAAAAATATGTAGACTCGTAATCATTTTTCAAACGGTTTAAAGTATAGTCTATGCTACTTATTTCGGCTAGACGCAAATGATTTGAAATATCAAAAATTGTTTTATTTATCAATTATGTACCATGTAACCTGGTGCAGAGATGATAAAAATGTGATGGAGTTGTAAATACAAGAATACGTAGTGTGAATCTGATCTGAAGTCGTTGTTCCACTATTGTATGATGTGTTATGAAAAGTCATACAATGACGGCATCCTCAAACGGACTGTTAATACAGTACGGTATCATGACGTCATTCTCGAAAAATGTTTTCAAAAAAAATTTAATTTGCCAACGGGGTTTGGCTACACCTAAATAATTCGATTGAATTGAATTATTGATATGAGTCTATGCTATTTGATTCTGCTAGACTAATGTTATAAAAACTCCAAGTGTTTATTAAAAGAATTTCCCGAACCAAATTGCTTTGGTACGGAATCCTATGATATGACTGAGGTGAACGATAATGTTTGGATAAATAATCCAATCTAGTAGTGTAAATATTCGCTAAAAATGATTAATACGTTATGCATGACGTTAGAGTACAATGGGCTGATCACCTAAAGTACTAGCAACGGTAGTTTACCTTCTTTGTGATTGTAAACATACCAAGTAATGTATTGTTTTGCGGTATGATCACTACCGTTAAAACTAAATGTGTTCATGGTCTATATGACCCCTCAGTAAATTTGCAAACTTTTACTCTTGTGAGAGGTGTATTGGGTAGCATTTGACATGTATGAATGGTGTAAGGTGCACGGTAAGGTGAATTTCGGGGACGAAATTCTTATAAGGAGGGGTGAATGTGACAACCCGAGAATTTGGACAATTTATTAAAATCTTAAATGATTGATTTAAGGTCAAATAATAGACCTAAACAGAAAATAAGTATATGCGTTTGATATTATGAGGGTGAAATTTTGATGATTTCAAAATTCTATGAAGGATATAGGTTAATTATTCAGGATTAAGGGTTTATGTGATTAAATTCTGTGAATATAGTTATGTATTTGTGCTGAATGTGGTTAGGGGTCAAGGGTTGACCAGATTAATTATATATGTGTCAAACCCTAATTATATATTAAGAACTTTAACGTTTGGTTAAAAAACCCTAGCGATTAATAAGAAATCCTAGAAACTGGTTCTGAAAACCCTAATGTCAGTTCTGGGAATCTAAAACCCTAATTCGGATATTAAAAACCCTAGATTGGGAATGCAATGATATGTATAAGGTTTAACGTTATTAATTATAAATTAATTAGAAAAAACCCTAATGAATTTCTGGAAATCCTAATTGATTATTAGAAAACCATAATACCAGATCTGAAAACCCTATTTTCAGATTCTGATAAATTGAAGCCCTAATCTGGAATAGAAAGGATAATTATAATGCTTATGTGGTATTAATTATACTACTAATTAAGGCAAAGCTTAGTTATTAGCAAACCCTAATTTGTGGGATTGAAAATCCTAATGATCATTTTGAACTCTAATTGTTCAGTGGTGGATTTAATTGCCAAATTAGCAATATTAATTAGGAATTATAAATCCTAATTGTCAAGTTATTAAAAACCCTAATCTAATTAGGAAATCTAATTTCTAAAATTTAAATATTATTTTTCTATTTAAAACTCTAAAATGTGGTTTTGAAACCTAATGTACAAATTTGACCCTAAGTGCTAAATTAGCAATTTTAATTAGGATAAATTAGTCCTAATTAACAAAGATTGATTTATGATTAGGAAATTAAGATATAATTAGGAAGTCCTAATTATAAATTAGAAATCATGATTTCCTATTTTAAAATCTAATTAGAAAATCTTAGAATTTTATTGCTAAAGTCTTTAGGGTTAAAACCTAAACCCTAAAGGGTTAAACCCTAAACCCTAGATTTTTCAAAACCTAAACCATAAGACAAATTCTAGAAATAAAAAGGAAAAGAAAAAAAATGCCCTTTTGTCACATTTTCTTTTATGTGGAGTGTAATCTTGCCAAATCTTGGAGTGGTTAACCAACTTTTGACTTAGCTTGGTCTATATATCCAGCAAATCAGCCTACCTTGCTAGCAATTCAGCAACATGCAATGAATCAAGCATTATATAATAGTTTAGAGAGAGAAAAAAAATCCATAACTTAGTTATTTTGCAAACTTTGCTCTCACAAACTATCTCTCTCACCAAACCTCCGAAAATATCAAGCAAATCAGTCCCAAAATTTAGCCCCACGTTTATCATAACAACATCAAAAGGCAGAAATCGAAAATTAAAGCATAAAAGGTATAAAAATCCTAATTCTAGAAATCCTTCGATTTGTTGTTAAATATTGCAATTGATTGTTCAAAGTTGTGTAATAGGGTGTCAATTGATGATCTGGGTTGATAAATCACGAACCCATAACATCAAAGTGCACGAATTTAAAGATTTCTCAAATCTGGAAATCTGGAAAAATTTTGACTGACAAGCAAATGTCAGGTCTTATAGATCTGTCTCTATTAATATATTTTGGTGTTTTATGTTATACATCTATAGTATGCCATGTGGTATTTACTCTGTAACTTGAATCCAGTCCAAATCTTGTGTAGATTAAAAGTTGTAGATGGTCAAACATGGTTGACCGTTCACGTTTTTTAGAATTCTGGGCAAACCCAGAAACCCAGATGATCTGACAACGTTTTTGAAGCTTTTGATCTTGCTACTAACTCGTGTTTTGGCCAAGTCGATGTTTGATATGTGTAGACTGTTATGTTCACTACATATCCTAGTCCTTAGAACAAGCAGATCACGAGCAGAATCTTAGATAATGGTGGTCAAATGACCGTTGACCAAATGACCGGATGAAGATTCTGGGAAAACCCATATCTTCATGGACCGTTTCCTGACCCCTAGTTTGACCAGATTTAATCTTTCATATGATATGTTTTATAATACATATAATGCTATGTTATTTTACCCAGACACCTCGTCTATACATTTGAATTCATAGATCACATATAACATTTCTATAGTCAAAGATATGAGGTGGCAAAGTAGGGACCTTCGTACTGCTTGAGTTTCTGGGCAGCCCAGAAACTCAAGAACAGTGTTGTCAGAGTTTTTAAAGACTCAGATCTGCTAAGTGTGATGTTGTATGACCTAAATTTTTGTTGGAACATGTAATATTACATTAGTTCTACGATCTAAAATCATTAGCTAGCCAAGAACATGAATGGATTGGAAATAAGAACCGGTCAAAGTAGGCACCCTGTCAACTGGTGATGAGATTCTGGGTTGGTGAAGAACAACCCAATAACATCTATAGCGACGGTTCTGTCGCTATAGGGCCCCTTTAGCGACGCTTCTTTTCGGAAAAAGCAGAAAATGAATTAAAAATTAGAAAAATTAGATTTTTAATTATTAAAAATACATAATAAATTATGAAAAAATATTTTAAAGTCTGAAAAATAGTTTTTAACTATTTTGAGAATATTTCGAAAATATTTAATATTTTTGGAATATAAATGGTATTTATTTATTTAATTACAATATTAAATAAATTATTTTAAAATAATTTTAATTCATGAAAAATCATGAAAAATAATATTATGGTATAAGAAAATATTTTAAGTTATTTTTGATGACTTTTAATATTTTGTGATGAAATTCATTAATTAATCAATATTAATGGTACATATTTTATTTAATAACTATATTAAATAAATTAAGGAAAAAATGGAATTAATGCTTTATAAATCATATAAAAATGATTTAAGTGTTATAAAAAATATTTTAAGTTATAAAATATAACTTTTGATATTTTGGCATGAATATATTAATATTTTAATATTAATATCAATTATCAGATAATGGATTTAAGTGTTTAAAAATCATATAATTATGATTTTAAGGTATTAAAAATACTTTGGTATATTATAATTATATTATAATATTATGTTATGATTTTCATTAATATTTTATATTAAATGAATATTAATGATTAAGGAATTATGTGATATTTAATTCAATTAAATATGGTTTTAATGATCAAAAAAATGTTGATAAATGATAATAATTACTTGAAAATTATTATGAGCCTATGAAAATTATTTTGGCTGCTAAAAAAATTATCTGTGATAATTGTTAAGTGTTTAGGCAGAGTTTAATTGAACTTAAACTCGATAAAAGTCCGACTAGACCGTCGGGATGTTAGAATTGTGTCGGGTTCAACTCAGACTGCAATAGTTTGACTTGATACCTAGTCTTATGTGTGTTATAGATTCATAGGGTTATGTGCTATGTGTTTAGGATATTCCGTGTGTATAAATATAACAGTATTATACTGTGATGATACTATTCTAATATTGAAGATCTATATTACTAATATTAGGTCTTCGGGGTAAAGCGATATAAATTGTGTAGCAGTAATCAACGGTTCGGGCAAGTTTCTTTTTACTAAGCTCTACTAAGAGTATTTTATTCAAGCTTATGGTTAATCTGTTAGGTTTGTAATATTCATGAACGCAATCAAATTGCAAAAATATGCGGAAGCGTGGAAAATCAGAGTTTTAAAAAATTTACAAACCATATACCCGGATCACCCTTTATGCGCAATTATTAATTAGACGAAAAGATAAGAATAAGAATCATACCCTTGAAGATCCGAGCTTCCTCATGTACAAGTTCACCTCCAATCTTTTTCGCGTTCAACTTGAATCCACCGGGTTTGGTTCCTTCCTTTGATCAATGTTAGCCACCCAAGTGTTTGGCCTCTAGAGGTGATCCACCAAGGAAGAATAAGGATTCAAGAAGATGGGTGGTTGGCTAAACCCTAGTTTTTCTATCTCTATAGAAAAAGGCATACTCTCCCAACTATTGGAATTACGTATTCTAATAATAGGTCAACCTCTCTCTCACTCATAATAAGACTCCTCTTATTTATAGATGTGGGCAACCCATCCTTAACAATTAAGGAATTGGGTTTTATTTTAATTAATTAAACTCTTTTAATTAATTAGCCTCCTAATCTTATTAAGAATAATTAATTAACCTTTTAATTAATTAAGCTCCCTAATCTTATTAAGGATAATTAATTAAACTCTTTTAATTAATTTGCCTCCTAATCCTATTAGGATATTTGAGAGTACTTTTATTAATTAATTCTCAAACTCCTTTAGGAATTAAATAATAATAATAATAGTAATAATAATAATAAGACTCCTCTTATTAATTTATATTTAATATTTCTAAAATATTAAATAATAAATATTAAGCTATTTAATTTATTCTATCACCATAGATTAAATTAAATATACTTAACTTATTATTATGATTATGCCATTAACTTCTTAAATAATTATTCTTCCTTTTATGGTGTGACCCTTTAGGTTCTCCATATTAAACCGGTTGTGAATAAATCAATTAGAACAATTCTAATCTTATTTAAATAAATAAATTAAACTAATAATTTATTTAAATAAATAATATTTATTCTACAATAGGGATAAGCCTCCCTAGCGATCAACGACTTTCCAGATAATATAGATTTCAACATTAATCATAAAAGAACCTTTGAGTAAATAGTTACCGTACAATTCAATCCTTCCACCATACAATGTCCCAATTAAATATAAGACATGGAATTTCTGTCAAGTCTTATTTTATTTAATTATATGTATTTCGATCCTTAAATGAACAACTCCAAATAATGCAAATTAGAAACTCCTTTCTAATTTCATTCTGCCTTGGCCAAGGACTACTGAGTTGTCATTTATCGAATCACATAGGACATTTCTCTTCTTTTACTAGAAGTGGTAGATTCTTTATTGATCATACATTATCTCCATGTACAACTTATTATACCCAAGCATACCCTTTGATATACCCTAAGGGTCTTAAGGAATAAGTCAAAGTATAACTCATCATACACAAGATACTATGATGATCTCAAGTCCAAGGATCACTTGTACTACTATCACTACAGGAGTTCCTATTGACATGCAAGTAAAACTCCATTAGGTATTCCTTAGCGAGTCACGTTCAGTGAACTTATTCTCTAATAAGCACTTACATACTTGCTTTAGTGTCTCCACACAAATGATCATGAGATCAATCATCCTCATCCAATGAGCAAGCAACGTATGTACCAATCTATCCGGATTCACTAATCCCCAGTTTAGTAATCCAACGATTGGGAACTATTTTAGTTTTAAGCTTTCTAAGAATTTAGATCTCATTAGAATGATCATCATCATTATTCTAAAAGCATTGCTTAAAACTATGGGTTTATCACATATTATAAAACAGCATCATGTAGATAATTAAAAAGCCTTTAATAAATTAATACTTTTTATTAATAAATGAATAAGATTGTTACAAAGTATATGCTTTATCATTAAACATGATTGGCTTGTGTGCATATTACTTTCATAATCATCGCTGATTGCCACGAAAATTGTACTCTGTACATCTTGCATGTATAAGTCAGGTATGAAAGGCTGATCACCTTCATTACCAGTTGGTTCAGAAATGTTTGTTCATGTTTAATACTTGTTCAGTCAAAAGTTTGTTCGTGCTAGTTCTCAATTATATTGATGAATTATAGCCAGCTTATTATTCATACTCTTCAATCATGATATATCGTTATATTGTTGAACTTAAACTTGTTGAGCAACTTTCATGCTCACCCTTGCTATATCATGATAAAACATTGTAGATAAGGCGAATGCGTTTGGATACAGGAAAAGGTTAAGGTCAAGTTCAGTTTGTGATAAAATGTGCGGCTATTTTGTAATAGTATAGTTTGATAAATGTGTTATATGTTAGAAAGTTTATGAATTGTTTATAAGTTAAGGTTACTCGACCTTGGGGAATAGTGTGTAATGTATTGTATAAACAATTTATGTTTATATCTTCCGCAAATAGTGATAATAATAGTATACCGAATCTGCGGTGATTTGGGGCCCGGATTCGGGGCTATCACAATAATAGTAAGAAAACATAAAACTTTTTATATAAAATAAAAAACTTTTTATACTATGTATAAAGTTATTTGTTTTATTAGATTATAATTAAAATATATTATATTATATATAAAGTTTTTATTTTATTAGAATATTTTATTGTACAGTGATGAATAGTAAAAATTAGAAAAATCAGCCAAATTCGTCCGTGAAAAACTTTCTATTCATTCGTGATTATTTTCTTAAATAGTGCCCTGCCATTCTCCTATAAATAGGTTGTTTAGTTAAGAAAGAAAAATCACACCAGAATCAGAGAATTTTCTTCTATAATATTATGTGTATTTCTTTCTAGTATAAGAATACTTTGAGTGTTACTAATAGTGTAAGATTTCCTCAAGAATATCTCCGCTATACCAGTCAGATTTAGTCTCCTATTAAGGTAAGGGATATTATTTTTGTTCAATATTCGTAAGAAATATTATTTTCTTTCTTACTCTATAGTATGTAAGTGATATTATTTCATTTTATATTCCTAAATCTACACTTACTTTGATAAGTGTTGCTTCTATAATATCTGAAATTAGTAGAATATCCTTGAGTTTTGTGCTTCATCTAGTATCGTTTTACTGAAATATTTGTCTGAACCTTCTTGTACAATTTTTATATTTTCATTCGGGGTACTATTCACGGGATACTATTTATAGAGTACTATTCATGACAAAATTAATTTTTTTTCTGTCAAAATTATTTTTGATACATGAATATCATTCTTGAATTTTACTCCACAATTAATTATCATGTTGACAATTTAGACATTCTTGAACTCTGGATAAATTGAATTATAAATTTCTAATATTTATCTTTGATCTCACTTGATTGATTCTTTATATCATTGTCATCATCCTCATGCTTATATTGTGCTGAAAGTCATCTTTGGCCCATAGTGCAAATATGGGCTGCTGATTGGTATGATTATGACCAAGAATTATGTATTCGTATAATCATGACCTTTAATGTTACAGATAAAGGTTTGTGATGAAAGTCCCCTTTGGCCCGTAGTGCATAGATGGACATGTGTTTGGCAAGATCATGACCACTGATGATGTTAACGATTATCTTTGGCCCATAGTGCATAGATAATTTGTTGATTGAAAATAATTTTTGATTGGTGTTACAGGGATAAAATATTGATGATGGGCTTTTAAATAATAGAAGATACTAAACATCATGCTCTACTTGACTCTTCTAATGGATTGCTATTTTCATTACAATTATTGATCTAAAACTTGTTGTTTATTATATTCTATCAGATTTTTCCCTGTTGAGGACTAAGGATAATTTGTTTTACATTATCTTAGTCATAATATTCTTTATTGGGATAGTTGAGCTCACCCTTTTTCTTTTGGTTCCATTGTTTTTCTCAGGAGGCGAGAATGTAGGTAGGACTAGTCGGGGAGTGGAGTAATGGTCCAAGATGGTTATTATAGTAGTCTTCCCTATTTTGTAAAATAGTGTAACAATAATTGTAATGAGGACTTATTTTGAGTTTGGATATTGCATGCGAGACAATATTTGTATTGAAACTCAAAGTTTATGTTTTCTCATATTTTACACGATAATTAATAGTTGTATAAATGAAGTTGTATTTGAATTCTTTACCATGTATTTGGCGACTCAGAATGGGTTATATAGACCTATTTTAGGGGCGTCACATATTGTGCTTGGTTTAACAACCACTTGGTTTCCCACATTGATGATCGTTGAAATGTTGTTGTCGCGCTATCAATATACCTATGATGAAGAGGTGATTCTTTTCTTAAGAGAATATTTGATAGTTAGAAGATGTTAAGTTGCGAGTTCTTGAAATTCATGCTTATGGTAAGTTTATGACTTATGATCGTATGGTATGTTTTGTGCCCCTAAGCATATGGATAGTCCCTGATATGTTCTTAGACTACGTATTGCTAAGACAAGTTTCTAACTCATATTTTCATGGCAAGTTCCAAAACATATAATGTGTGGTAAGTTTGATGAACTATACATGGGTATAAAAATATTATAAATTGAGAACTAATTGTTTTCAGTGTATAGAGCATTGATGGAGAGATGAGAAAGTTGAAGTTAATGGAGGAAATCTGAATCTTCGCAATCTTCTAGTTATGCTAGATTTTGAAAGTTATTGAAATCATGCTGATAAATGCGTTTTGGAAAAAATAATATTGGATCAGAGTATTGAACCAATGAGTTTTAAAAGTTTTGTTATGTATATGTCTATGCTAATTGTTAAGACAAAAGTGATTTAATAGTATCAAAAGGAATTTTACATAGTCGTTGATGCATCATTCAATATGGTGCAGATATGACAAACGATGGAGTCATCAATGCATATTAATATAGTATGGTTATGATCATAGTATCATCAACCAACTATGGCATGTTATAGTATGACAAAGTTATAAAATGAGTATTGAAACAATGAGTTTTAAAAGTTTTGTTATGTATATGTCTATGCTAATTGTTTCGGCTAAGACAAAAATGATTTAAAAGTATCAAAAGAAATTTTACATAGTCGTTGATGTATCATTGAATATGGTGCAGATATGACAAACGATGGAGTCATGAATGCATATTAAATTGCTTGATGAAATTCAAGCGTTCTGAAAGAACTTATGTTTAACCAAAATGTTTTGGTGTGGACTCGTATGATAATATTTAGTTAAACAACCCTAATACTGGGGAAAATATTTTATATTGTCGACATGTAATGTCGAGTGATAAATGTCGACATACAATTTTGAGTGATGGTAGAAAGCAAGTTAAGTCGTTCGCTATGAAGTATTAATCAATACAGGGTACAAAGGGCTGATCACCTAATGTACTTGTAAGTCCAGACGATTTACAGCAGAATAGTTGTTTAAGCCTTTTCGAGAATAAAAATAAAAATTCGAAGTCTTATGACTACTCAACTTTAGTTAGTATGTTGTTTCAAAAATATGAAACTAAAGGAATTTTTATTTCTTGTTTGCTCAAGTTACTTCACAATTATCGAACACTTGTGAAGATTCCTGAAACATATTCCAGTAATTTGAAATGTGATGTATAGAAGGTATAAATTCTTTAGAAAAGAATGGTGACATGATTGAGCAAGAGATCCTTAGGGAAGGAGGAAGAAGTGTGTAAACATGTTAATATTGAGTTGAAAACCTAGTGTTGATGAATGAGGTTAGTAAATCATGATGTTAAACCACTATGATGATAGTGGCATTCTATATATGATCCTTAGAAAAGGTAATGGATAGATAATACTCAGAATATAAATGAATAACTAAAGTTTATGAAATAAAACCTACAAGAATTGGTTGAGATATGTAAACCATGTAAGGATAGTTTGGTGGCTGTGATTCTGGTGACGGAATCTTTATTTGGAAAGTCGTTGATCGCTAATGGGGCTTTTCCTTATTGTATAATAAATATTATTTATTTAAATAAATTAAATAGTTTAATTTATTTATTTAAATAAGATTAGAATTGTTCTAATTGATTTATTCACAACCGATTTAATATGGAGAATATGAAGGGTCACACCATAAAAGGAAATATTTATTTAAGAAGTAATTGTCATAATCGTAATAATAAGTTAAGTGTATTTAATTTGATCTTTAGTGATAAAATAAATTAAATAGCTTAATATTTATTATTTAATATTTTAGAAGTATTAAATATAATTTAATAAAAGGAGTCTTATTATTATTACTACTATTATTATTATTTTAATTCCTAAAAGGGTTTGAGAATTAATTAATAAAAGTACTCTCATAATTTCCTAATTGGATTAGGAGCTTAATTAATTAAAATTATTTCGTTAATTAAATGAAACTTTCTTCCTAAATAGTTTAAGAGGGTTGCTTACATCTATAAATAAGAGGAGTCTTATTATGGATTCGAGCACATACTTTCAATAGTTGGGAGAGTACTTATATATTCTATTAGAGATAGAAACTAGGGTTTGTCAATACCCATCTTCTTGAATGCATACTTCCTTGGTAGATAACCTCTAGAGGCTAAACACTTGGGTGTCTTACGTTGATCTAAAAAAGGAATCTCATCAGTGGAATTCAAGGATAGCACGAAGGACTAGGAGTTGAACTCATACCTGACAATTCTACAAGATTATTATTATGATTCTCCATCTCTTTTGTTGAAATTGATAATTGTGCACAAGTTATGATCATGGTGATGGCGCTTCCGCAACATTTATGACATTTGATTGCATGATTGTGCTATATACAAACCTAACAGTGGTATCAGAGCCTAATGTTGTGTTAATTATTAATTTTGATGATTCCATGTATGAATTGGTATGTAATACGATCAAATTTTATAGGCAGGAATTTTTTCTAATTATGCGTAGCAACGCGACTGCGCTACTTCCTGTTCATTTTGGAGCGCAGTCGCTGTCGACGCCTTTGGAAATTTTCCTGTTTTGTTCTCGACCCTTTATATGTTATATGTTTAATTTGATCTTACTTAAAGGTGAGATTTTTGGAAAGACCGACATACAATGTCGACGATTTAAAAATTTTGATTTTTAATGATTGGGCCGAATTAGACAGTGTCGCCAATTGATATGTGTTTAAATGTATGTCTCAACTCATCCGAGTTTTGAGAGCTTTTTGCAATATGGCCCAATATGTGACTCTATTTAATTAGTACGGAACTCAAGATTAATAGAGTTCAGGGGCTTGCTTATGAAAAGGGAAGGTGTTAGGCACCCCCCGACTTCCGTGAAACACGGTTACCACTACTTTTTCATTCCCTATGCATTGTGTGTGTGTGTGTGTGCATGTTTGAAATCTTTAGATTAAAAAGATTTTTTGTGCTTTATTTGAAAGTAGTGATATGCCTCTTTTGCACCTATATACTAAGGGTTTGATTTATTAAAATGTTTATTTTTAACAAGCATATGAAAATCATGTTTTAAAAATCTATTTTCAAACCCTTTCGTTCGCATAGGAATTGAGGCTTTTGATACTTCTATTTTATTCCATATCTAGCTTGATTTTATTTTATTTAAGATGCGAATCATCTCTGATAGTGTGTGTGTGTGTGTGTGTGTGCGTGTTTGAAATCTTTGGATTGAAAAGATGTTTTGTGCTTTATTTGAAAGTAGTGATATGCCTCTTTTTCACCTATATATTGAGGGTTTGATTTATTGAAAAATTTATTTTTGACAAGCATATGAAAGTGATGTTTTTAAAAGCTATTTTCAAACCCTTTCGTTCGCATATGAATTGAGGCATTTGAGACTTCTATTATATTCCATATTTGGCTTGATTTGATTTTATTTAAGATGTGAAGCATCTCTGAAGGGAATCCTTGTAAGGGGGAAAGAATGTGATAACCCAAATCTTTGGGTAATATTAAAATAAGAATTAGATAAATAAAATTCTTATTAGATAATATGTTGTATGAAATTATAGTACATAAGTGGCTATGAACTATGTAATATGTGATGTTTATGCTTAATAAATATATTGATATTATATATTTATTATATGTAAATAAATTGTAGGGGCAATTTATTAAAGAAAATGAGATGAGATCCAATATATAAAATATGTATATTGGTATCAACTAGTTAGTAAATTAAATTCATGTTCGAATAAATAAAATATATTAAATTATATATTTAATATATAAATAAATTGTTTGAAAACAATTTATGGATAGAAGAAGGAAATTAAATTTAATTATACAATATAGATTGTATAATTTAAATAAGTTATTTAAATAAGGTAATGAGGAGTTAATAAATATATATTACGCATGGAAATAAAATTGTGGGAACAATTTGCGTAATGAGGCAAAAAGAGGCGGTTTAAGCATATAATATTTATATATACTTTACCCAAGAGTATCAGAATAATTTTTTATATAAAATTAATTTAATAAAGAAAAGATATTATATTTATCGTAATATCTTAAGAAAGTAAATAAATTCTTAATTGAATTTATGATAATGAGGTAAGGATATTATATTATAATATCTTGGGTATACAAATAATTGTATTTACATAAGAAATTATGTGTACCATATTTATTTTTACAAGTATAAAATAAATATGTAATTTGAGTATGTTATGTTATATTTTCATATAATTTATATATCAACGATGAGTTATGTAAATTATATGATTCCAAGAGAATAAAATAAATTAAGGAGATTTGTAGACACTCGAAATTTTCTGCACACATGTTACTAACATTGCAGGAGGGCCGATTCGTCTTTCAGAGATAACCCTGGAAGACAACTCACATCCATTCTGGATACTACCAAAAGTTCATTCTCAACCCCGGAACACACACCGGGAGTATCAATTCCAACCTCAGAGATAACCTCAAGTTTCTTTCTTGGAGATAACCCCAAGGAATGTCGTTGCAGTTTCGACGATAACTCCGGAAATGTTTGTTTCAAATGCATATAATCAGCTTCAATCTCAGACCTCCTGCCGAGGCACTCAGTCCAAAGACCCAGAGCTAACACCGGGAAGACAGGCACACTTATAGACGACCTTACGGAATTCAAACACTTGCAGCAGTCCAATCTCAGATGTAACCTTGAGCAACGTCTGCTATCAGCCCAAACCGGAGATAACCCCGTTGAGGAGTTAAATTGTCATCTTGCCACCTCGATCCCAGCGCGCCGTCTCAACATTTCATACATACATTTCTACATAGCAATAATGTCCCACAAGAACCAAGGAGTTCCAATCCTGAGTGACTATTACGCGTGGCAGCACACCTGATAGAATTTGAAGCATGAAGACCATGGGCATGGTCCCCTCTTCCTGACTTTGTATAACCTCTAATCCCATGTCATTGTGTAACTCTCGACAAAATCGGTCCGAAGAAGGTCTTGTACACCTCGTTTAGATGCTCGGATTGAAGTTCTATAAGTTTGAACGAACATCACAGTGCACGAGTGCACGTACTTTGAGACAGCAGGACCCACAGAGCTCCGGGCACCCCAGGCAGCTGTAAGTGCATCTGCGGCTGCCACAGGTACACCTACGGCTCCCAGCTCTATAAATATAGAGCTTGGGGTGGCCATTTATAAGAAGAAAGGAGGCGAGGAAGCCCTGTCCAATTTGCTCTGTACACACCCCATATTGAGTGCTTTCTCATTTTAAACACATGTTAGCTCACATATAACTATATTTTACCAGTGGGAGCTGAGTGTTTATCCATACAGAGTCATAGAAGTCTGCTTTTACAACCCACTGTAAGCCTTCCCACACTCTATAAATCATTTCTCTTCATCTTTGCACACACTATTCTTCACACTGAGAGCCGTGTTGTGTGTGTATGCCCTGACTTCGGTCCGTGATATTCATTTCTGTTTGTATATATATACTTATATATATGTATATATTTATATATGGACTAACATTATCGAGTTATGCCTCGATTGAGCCTAGACTTATGTCTGGAGCGTTTACTTGCTTATATATATATATACATTTCTGTCAGGCCTGAAGTTTACTTCGAGGCCTTTTACTGCTTTCTTTACATTTAGTCTTGCCTGAAGTTTACTTCGTGGCGGTTGATCGTCTTTACTGCTTTCTTTACATTTAGTCCCGCCTGGAGTTTACTTCGTGGCGGTCGATCGTCTTTTACAGGCTTTTTTTACTTTTTGATCTCCCATGGAGGTGTTTCGTCGTGGTTGATCATGTCTTTATATATATATTTACCGCTTTTATATATTTACATTTTCGATCCCCCATGGAGGTGCTTCGTGGTGGTTGATCATGTCATTATATATATTTACAGCTTATATATATATATATATATATATATATATATATATATATATATATATATATATATATATATATCTGCTTACTGCTTTTTGTATAAACCGTGGCATCATGTGAGCCTAGGAATCATGTGATTACAGATTCAGTCTACTAAATCTAGATTCGGTTCCCGTGATGGACATTTTCAGCTGTAAGCATCTTGTACATTATTTACAGTGTTTGAATTTACTTAGATGGTTGTCATGCCCATGAGGAGTTCGACACTGCTGTATATTATTTTCTCGAAGATGCTTCGTATCTCGAAAATAAAAGTAAATCAACCGAACATTTAATAATAAAATGGAAGTATGAAAAGGTCTCAATTACTATTGAGCACAGGGTTTGAAAAACCTCTTTGTACAAAACTTCACTGCTTTATCATGTTTAAAACTAAATTTTTCATAAATTCAAACCCTTTGTATATAGGTACGAACGAGGCCTCGTACTACTTCCAAATAAATTGCACATTGATTCACACACACACAAACACATTCATATAACATTTTCTTGAAAAGCGTCGGTCACCGTGGCAACACGGATGTCGGGGGGTACCTAACACCTTCCCTCCGCATAATCAAACCCCTGAACCTAAATGAATCTCGGTTTCACAAACCCATTTAGTAGTGTCACATCACTGGGACAATGTGCAAACCTTTTCTCGGTTATGTTGGTGCAACCAGTTAAAAACACCAACTGGCGACTCTTACAGTCAAATCGTCGACATGATACATGTTGGACCTTTTTCACTTGATTTTTCAAACAAATCTCACATAACATGAGAACACCAAAAAATAAGACACGAAATGGGACAAATAAAAATCCCAACGTTGACAGGTGGCGACTCTGCTGGGGACTACCAGTAAGAGGGTGTAAGTTGCTACTACAAGCTTTTCAAAACTGTTATATGCTTATGTGTGAATGTTGCATTTATATTTATGATGAATATGTGTACGAATGTATTTTACTTACTACACTGCAATATATCTATTTGTGATATTAGTGCTTCGCACATGTCATCATTTTCATAAACGGTGAGACACGTTGTATGTGAATGTATGTTATGTGGTTCCTCCACCAGGAGGCTATCCTGTCGGTGTTTGATTACTGGACTCATAGGGAGACTAATTCCAACGAGGCTCAGGAAAGGCACCACCCAGTTTCGCTCCAGTTGAAAGACCGGATTAACTTCTCGTCAAGTAGATTGCGATGATCTGGGGACCTTCATGCCAAAAATCCGCAAAAGTAACCCTAAGATAGGCCAGCCTCTGATAAACTAAACGCGAAGGAAAGTCTCTTTATGCTTTCCATTTTCTATTACTTGTAAAAGAATTTACTTGTAATTTTATTCCATGTTCATCTTTATGTAATAGAAAATATGAAGAATATTTGCACATACATGACATGCTATTAATTAACATCCGTTTTGTAGGATAATATTCCTAACACGGGTATATCATATAGCATGTAAACATTTACATTATCCCTAAGACTAAACTACATAAGTCTTTTGCAGGGAAACAATTGGGCATATTACCCGCTCAAAATCCAAAAAGACCACGAGCCTACATCCAATCATGTCTTCTTCTGACCAGTCTAATGTCGTTTCTCGAGAAGAATTTGACGGATTAAGTAAACAAATTACAGATTTGGTTGTTCTACTTAAAGAATTGCATCAGTCTACTCAGGGCTCAAAATTGTCCACACATACAGAATCCTCTGCACAAGGAGGAATTCAAGGTTTGGATAAAACAAATCTAAAACCTCAGTTGGATACGATCAACAAAGACCCAGAAAACACCCATCTCAAAGGATATCCAGACACCGGTGATATCAGGAAGAAGGTCTTTCAAATGGAAGAAACTATTCGTGCTCTCAAAGGGATTGGAACACATAGAAGTGTTCCATATGCTGACCTTTGCATATTCCCTGGTGTTCATTATCCAGAGAAATTCAAAACCCCTGACTTTGAAAAGTATGATGGATTAGGGGATCCTTACACACATTTGAAGGTGTTCATTGGAGAACTTAGATCTTATGCGGAAAATGAGAAGCTCAGAATGAATTTGTTCCAGAAGAGTTTGACTGGAGAAGCCCGTTCATGGTATACCAGATTAGACAACTCAAAGATCTATAGCTAGGAAGAGTTAGCTCATGCCTTCCTCACTCAGTACAGTTTTCAATCTCAGATGGCTCCTGACCGGTACCAGATTACCAAGGTCAAGAAACACTCTAATGAGTCTTTTAGAGAGTACGCTCAAAGGTGGAGGAGCCTTGCTGCTCAAGTTATTGCTTCCATGACAGAGTCAGAAATGGTCATGACTTTCATAGACATACAAGAAGCTCCTTTCTATGAAAGAGTTTTAGCTGGTATTGGCAAACCATTTCCTGAAATGATCAAGCACGGAGAGATGTCTGAGATGGGATTAAAGTCAGGAAAGATTCAACACCTAGCCGCTCTTAAAGTAGTTGCTGAGCACATCCGGTCCAGATCTTATGGAAACAACCCCCAGAGGATCCATAAAAAGAAAGAGGAGGATATTTCCATGATACTACAAGGTCAAAAAGGCAGTCAGAACTTGCCTACACAGAGGAGAAACTACTCCCTTTTCCAAGCACAGTCTTCAAACCTTCCATTGCATAAAGGTGGAGAAGCAAAGCGCCCTCGAACGTTCACACCCTTAGGGGACTCGATCGAGAATATTCTCGCTCTTCTGACTACTCAGAAGAAAATCACACATCTTCTTCCTCCAGCCAACCCTAATGGGAGGGGTTTCAATGCTATTCGGAAGTGTGCTTATCATGCCGGAGCACCTAGACATGATACTCAAGATTGTTGGGCCTTGAAACACAAGATACAAGATTTAATAAACAACGGTGAGATCGTGGTTACCTGAAATTCAGATAAGGCACACTTAGAAGGGGGGGGGGGTTGAATAAGTGTGGATACAAACTATGACCAATTTAAAAAATTTTAAACTAAGTTAATGAATGTAGTCAACTATATTGATAAATGCAGCTTGCTGAATGAATGTGGTCTACCGAATTAAATTTTTGTTTTAAGAAAATATCTTGGTGTTTTTGTAAGTTAAATAAAACAAAAATTCTCACGATTAAATTTTGTTTATTTAGTAAATCAATCAACTTGAGTGAAATTAAGTTAAATCAAGTAATAAAAATAACACCAAGATTTTTATGTAGTTCGGCTATTACCCTCTATAATAATAGCCTACTCCACGTCCAATACCAACTAGTATTAGAGACTCTCTTTTATTTCTTTAAAAGACTCTTGTTACAATACAGATTCTATAAAATTGAATAACAATAATTCACTTGAGCACTCTTGCTCTTTGTGCACCAATGCACTCCTTAAGCACCTATGCTTCCTTGAACCTGTTTGTAAACAAACTTTAATCCACCTGGATTAAAACCCTTAGACAACACTTAGTCTAAAAAACAATTTTAAGATTACAATGATAGAGGTCTAATGATCAAAGAAAATAAATAATTTAACAATGCAAGGCTCAACTAATGAATGCAATGATCAAGTAGAAAGAGTAAAAGATATCACCAATATTATGCCCACGAAAATTGTTGATTATTAGTCTGAATATAATAGCACAGCAGTTGGAAATATTGCACTAAAAATAATGAAGTTACTTTTCAAGTATGTAAATGCAATAATTGATTCAAGTGATGTAAGTGTTATAACTGTTCACTGTTCTCAGTTGCTTTTATAGGCCAAAAATATAATACCGTTTCTCATTCAACATAGACCAGTTGTAACAATAATGACGTTGCCAACAAAAAATCCCAAAGATAAGTTATGATTTTATTACTGTTGGAAACATTTTAAAGGATATAGACTATGTCAAAGATAAGCCAAAAAGATAATAAGTTCCGTGTAAAACATGTAGCCCATAATCATAACTGCCGAATCAATAAAGTAACTGACTATTTCCTATTGGCACAAAACTTTATCAATACTATACTCCTTAGAAAATGTTAATTCCGTAATTAATGGCAACATGCATCTTCCCAAGATAATCATTACTATCAATTTTCAATATATATGCAACTTTTAGACTTCTAATCAATATCCACTACCACCATATATATTATACTTCCTTTCTAATATATAACCAATCCGTAATAAATGGAAAGAAGATCATAATGCATTAATACGTGTATCACTTGAACAGAACTCCTACGCATGCATGCTAACCTTTCTCTTGATAGCAAATAACAGTGAATAACATATTTGGGACATGCACAAAATATTAATTAATGCACACATAAAATGTCCTAGAGCCTTGAATTGAGAAATCAAATATTTGCAATGACCTTACACATTTTTCCTAAGACCCAAAACATCTTCATTCTTCTTGAATAATCCATCAAAAAATTCTTGAAATAATTTCCTGAAATTCAAAATAAAGAATTTAGTACCAATAACCAAGTCATCATCAAAACATTAGGCTAGAACGTGACATAATCAACATTACCAAACCAGATCAACCTCATGTGCAAGACAACCCTCTTCCTCCACACAAAGAAGAAGAGGTCAACATGATTAGTTGGAGCGCTGGACAGAGTTTCAATTTTAATGGTGAATCATCCCATACCATCAAAGACGGTGTTGAAAGATTGGATTACACAAAGTTCCAATTTTCTATGGAATGAAAGATGAAAGCTCTTTGTAAGAAAATTGAACAATTGGAAGAACTAGTGACCTATCAGCATCAAGTCGCACGCCAGTTGGTCAGCCATGAGCATGCCTATCTCCTTCCTTTTGTTATGAATGCTCCACCATCACCTTCAGAAAGCGAAGCTATGGAGGATAAAGTTACAAAGAGAGCAAATACTAAAGCCCGTCGGGATTTTGCCAATCAAAGGGAATTTACATACCTGGGCCAACCTATGGAAGAGATATTTCAGATGCTAATCAACGAAGGAAGAATTACCTCCCTTCTACCTCCGATCAATCCCCGTTCAAGAAGGTTCAACTCCGATGGAGTATGTCAATATCATTCACATTATCGCGGTCACAACACAGAATAATGTTGGGCACTCTGCCACCTTATTCAGAATCTAATTGACAGCGGTGTCCTGCAACTGGCAGACGATGACACCGTGCTATTCGAGAGTGGGAATACCTGTCCTACCAAATGGAAGAGATTAGTAGTAGTTATATCCGCTGAGGCTGATGAGACTGTCAAACCATTTCCCATACAAGAAATTCAAATCAAAGGAGCTGACAATCCTTTGAAAATGGTTGCACTAGAGCCAATTTCTTTACCTTTCAGACCACAGTATCCTGTTGTCAGCTTACACAAAGTCTAATGGAATTATGGAGAAGCTGAAGGATCCACATCTCATACTACTGCTATAGTGTCAAAGGAAAATCCATTGTATCTTCCTCAGAGGTTGATGAAGCCTGCCATGAAAGCAACGGGGAAGATTCCCATGGAGAAAATTGAAATATTCCTCCGCACTATGGGCCATAATGAAGCCAAGGTGATTCTAAGCTTAAGAGAAGCTCCACATCAGATCTCAATACTGGACTTGGTTTTCTCTTCTGAGGATCACATAAAGATTTTATTAAAGGTATTGGAAGAAGCCTACTTTCCGAAATCAGTGGATGTGAAAAAATTTGAACATCTGGTTGATCACATTTTTAACAACAATATGATATCCTTCACTGATGACGACATACCGCCCGAAGGGACCGGTCATTGCAAGCCATTGCACATTGCAGTTTTATCCTCCGAGTATATGTTAGCTGGAGTTCTGATAGGTGGAGGTTTGTCTCTGAATATCTGTCCTTATGCCACCTTTGTAAAGATGAACATCAATCTCAAACGGATCTGAAGTAGCCATACGGTTATCAAAGCTTTTGATGGATCCCGACGAAATTCTGTCGGAGAGATTGAGCTACCAATTGAGATTGGTCCAAACACATTCAATGTATCCTTCCACATCCTCAAGATAGATTCAGGATACAACCTACTATTGGGGAGGCCATAGATCCACATGGCTGGATCCGTTCCTTCTACACTACATCAAAAACTCAAATACATTGTCAATAATAGCCTAGTCACTGTCAACGCTAAGCCAAAATGTCCTTAACCAGGAAACCTATCACTCATCAGCTTCAATCCAAAAGCTAAGCCAGCCAGTTTTCATACTTTGGAATTGAGTAACACGCAATACCATCCTATTGGAGCACCACATCCCGTACCCATGATTTTTGCTGAGGTTATATCGGCCACTCAAGAAATGATGTTATTGGGTCATCAGCCTGGACAAGGGCTTGGTAAAGATAAGCAGGGTATTAAGCACCCAATTCAAGTGTCCAGTCAAACTGGGACATCTGGACTAGGCTATTCTTCCAGTTCCAGTCACAGAAATCCTCATAAGCATAAGTAGGTTCCTCAAGCTTCCGCCATACGACGATTTTCTCCACCTGCACCTCATGAGCTAATACAGTCTCCAGTAAAGGTGTCAGCCCATGTTATGGCTATGTTGTTTCCCAAACCAGTACCATTCAAAGAAAAAGAGGTACTGATTCCTAATCCCGAAGTGGAAGAAAAGGAACAGAAAACGTAAACATGACATCGCCTTGATGATGTCAGGCATACGCATCATTATCTATGATGAACATACAAACAGATATACCCCAGACGATGATTGCCCAGAGGTTATGGTCATCATTCAGGAAAATGAGGACGATGACAGCCCCTCCACCACTACAGTTTATAAGTAGGTTTTATACCTACTTATTGGATATCAATTCACGCGAACTATGTCCATCTCAAGTACATTTTAGTATGTTTTTAGTTGCTATTTCGTGTTATTTTGCAGTGCATGTAATGAGAACTCCTCTGGTGTGAAAATGCAGGAAATGGTATAGCTCGGTGTTGGTAGGTGGCAATGAGACTAATGGAAGCATGACACAAGGGACGAGTGGAGAAAAGGAACTGAGCATTGATGGAGAAAGAAGCAATATCAGCATGTCAAAGGAACAATAACAACATAACAAGGCAGCAACAGCAGCAGAACTCAAGGATGCAGAGCACAGAAGCCGCGTGGCTGCATCAACTGAAACACGTGCGCTCGCGCCATCAACCGACAGAAGCTAAATTTCCATACACGCGCGCCCGCGCTTGTTATGTATTGGGATCGCATGCGGCCACGCACGTCATCGACTGCTGTTGTTTGAATTTATTTTAATTTTAAAATTTGAAGTTTTTGTATTGACATAAACTACTCTGGTTGGTACTAGACGCGATTATCTTTAGTTTTTATCAGTTTTCATATTAGAGAACTAGGGTTCCAAGCGTTGAATACATTTTCCAAAGAGGGTTGAGCGTACATTGAATGTTTTCTTCATCTTCTTTTGGATTGATTCATTGAATAAGAACTACTTTTTTTTGCTGGAAAAATATTGGAGATTTGAACAATATTTGTGGAATATAATCTGCAATTGGGTTTGATCAATTCTATCTTCTCTCTCAATTGTTTTATTTCTTTTTCATGTGTTGTTATAATCCCATAATGGCTTTTGGTTCATAGATGAACTAAACTCCATTATGAGATTCTAACGGATATTGATATGAAGTCTAAAATCAATGGCCTGATTGCTTGATTGTGTGGTTGTCATTGAATTTCTATTATGATTGATTGGATTACATGAATTTTTTATCACCATTCATTTTATGTACTTATATAGAATTGAAAAATGACATGTGAGTATGGTTGTAATCATGATATCATGCGTTTATGAGGCTGAATTGTTTAGCTTTATATTTCGTGAACCAGATAGAAATATACTGTTTCACCGTGTGTAGTTATATAAGAGCTTGCGCTTCAATTCAATATTGCTGCAAAGTCACATAAAAATATAGTGATTTTGGTTTTATTGATGATTACATGATTTCTATTGCACGTAGAGGTTATGTAAGTAGGGCATAATGCATTGAAAAATGGTTATGTCTAGTTTTTGTGCTATTGGCGAATTTTCCATGATACATGTATAATCTTGCATGATGTTATTATTTAGATGAAATATGAATTGAAGTTAGAATCACATTATTTCCAACTTTGATTAATTATTCTATTATTATTATTTTAGTCATTATTCGAATTAGAGTAATTCTAAATTGTAAGTGTGATAACCCGGAATTTCGAATAATTAAAATTTTACGAATAAATTTTTTTTATTTAATATTGACATTGACTGTTAATATTGTACTGAGAATTAGTGAGACAAGTCTCGAGAACCAGTCAATATGTGTTTTGACTGAGAAAATAGAGTAGAGTTGTGCTTAACAACCTTAGAAAACCCTAACCCTAATTTTCGGATAGGGATTCGATAGAAAATACAATTAAAATAATTGTATTGATTACGTGGTTGTACTGTGTAGAAATGTTGACCAATGGTTGTCTGGATAAGGTTTAATATTAATAAACCTTAATAAGGGATTTAAAACCCTAATCTTAATTTTAGAAAATAAATTATACAATTAAAAACCCTAATTGTACGCCGGAAAACCCTAATTTCAAAACCGGGAATTGTAAACCCTAATTAGGCAACCCTAATTTTTATTAACATGCCTAAAGTGTTTGATAAACTTAAATATGATTAGAAAACACTAATTATATTTTTGTAAGTTAAATTTCTATTTTAGAAACCCTAATTTTATTTTAGAAAATTTATTTTTCTAAATTGTAAACCCTAAATTTGAAAATTTTGGGAACTAGAATTTTTGATACCTAAAGGGTTCAAATCTTAAACCCTAATTCAAACCCTAAACCTAAGGGTTTGTGTATTGGACAAGAATGTCATTAAATATATTTATCATATGTCAAAAATACCCTTTTTACATTTTAAATGAGCTAACTTGTAAAATTGGTAAAATCTTTAGTTGTTCACCTAACCATTTGACTTGGTGACTCTAGAAATCCAGCAAATCAGCAGCCAAAATCGTCCAAATGATCAGCCAAAGCAACATCAAGCATTATATATAAGTTTAGAGAGAGAAAAATCATAAAACTTGATTATTTTGCAACTTTGCTCCTACCAACTCTCCTTCTCTCTTGGTGTCCGAAAATAACTAGTAGAATCAGTCATATTACCAGCCTTAGATCAATCATAAACATATTGGAAGGATTAGATCAAGATTCAAAGCTAAAAAGGTATAACCAAGTTTTTAATTTTTGATCTTGTATGCTTGAAACATTTTTGTGTTTTTGTGTTTAGAAAATTGCTATTGGATGTTATATGAAGATCTATGATGATCTATCATGAATCCATAGCATTAAAGTGCCTTAAAATAATTTTTTTCAAAAACTGTTCTTGAGCAGATTTGTGCTCTGACAGCCAAATGTCAGGCCGCTCAGATCTTGCTCTGTAAATGTTTTGTTATGTTTTATTGTTTGGATCGGTAGCCGGACATGTTTTCTTGGATCTGGAATTGAAATCATAGCAATCCAATGTATAGATTGCAAGTTATACTCGGTCAAAGTCGGTTAACCGACCATGACCGAGTGCAAATCTGGGAAGCCCAGAAGTTTAAAACACCCTCTAACAAGTTTTGTAGCGAGCGAATCTGACAGTGTATAGGTTGTTTAATGTGATGTTTGTAACCATCTTGTAGCCTATAAGTAGGACTACATATTCATGCTTATATAACACTAAAAACGTCAATAGATCGATCGTGACAAATGGTCAAACTTGGTCGTTTGATCAAGACTGAAATTTTCTGGGAATTTCCAGATTTTTAAGAACAAGCTGTCTGACAGAGTTTGACCGTGTGTTTTGTGATGATTCTATTGATGATAATTTGATTTGTTGCTTTGATGTTGTTCTCTGATACATGGAATATAACTCTGAACCATAAAACAACTTAAACCGAGACCAGATCATAGATTAAATTGAGGTTGAATATGGCAACTCGAACTGTTTAAGCCCAGAAAGCCCAGATTATTTTCTGGCAGCAACTTTGGAGGCTTTGATCTCCTTGTTGTGATGTTGTTTAACCAAAGTATCGATTAGGGATTGTAGTGTTACATTAGTACTACAATACCAAAGTTTTAGATAGCCCAGAACATGAGCAGATTGGAAGTTAAAGCCGGTCAAACATGACCCCTAGATCTGCCGGCTGTCAGTGTTCTTGAGCTCAAGAACACCTACAGCGACGCTTTGTGTCGCTAAAGGCCTATAGCGACGGTTTTAATTAATTTAATTTTCAAAATTTCTAAAAATTATTAAAAAATAGAAATAAATTCTAAAAATTACCAAAAATGGTTTTAAAAATTATTTTAAATTATGAAAAATAATTTGTGACCAATTGGAATATTTTTCTTTAATATTTATAATTATTTAATTATTAAAGGTATTTAATTTATTTAATTAGTGTATTAAATAAATTAGAGAAAAATGATTTTATATTATGAAAAATCATTTTAAATAAGAATAATGTATTTAAAAATATTTTGAGTTATAAAATGTAACTTTTAATATTTTTGGAGAATTTTCTTAATAATTTAATATTAATGATATTAGATTTATTTGATTATTAAATTAAATAAATAATATAAAAATGATTTTAATGCTTTAAAAATCATTTTAATTGAGAATAAAGTGTTAGAAACTATTTTAAATTATAAAATATAATTTTCAATATTTTTGGAGAATTTTCATTAATAAATTACTATTAATGATATTTGATTTATTTAATTATTATATTAAATAAATAAATTAAAAATGATTTTATTGATTTAAAAATCATTTAAAAATGAGAAAAATGGTTTACAAATATTGTAAGTTATAATTAATGACTTTTAATATTTGGATAATAATTTCATTAATATTTATATATTAAAGGTGATGATTTAAAAATGATTTTAATTATTTTAAAAAAAAATCATTTAAGTAGAATATTGATGATTTAAAAATATTTTAAGTTATTGATGATAACTTTACTATTTTGGAATGTATGTTATTAATATTTTGATATTATTAAATATTAATAATGGTAAGATTATTTGATAATTAAATCATTTAAAAATGATTTAAGTGTTTGAAAAATTATTATAAATTATAATAATTGCTTGATAATTATTAAAAGCTTTCTAAAAATATTATAATTGATAATTGACTTATCTAAATTAATATTGAAGCTTAGAGACCAAGTTTAATTGACAATCAATGTGTTAATTGTCGAATAGGGTGACCAGAACACCGAGAATGGACCGAAGTCCAACCAGACCGAAATAGTTAAACTTGTTATGTATTTATATAGGTTATAAACACTGATTTGACTGTGTGCCAATGTACTTAGGAAAATTTTGACTGTGGATACAGTGCTGTGTGATATAAATGTTTGTGCTAATTGTGAGACCTACATTATTGGTTATAGGTCTTTCAAAATCAGATAAGTATATTGTGTAGCTGTAATCAGCGGAAGAGGCAAGTTCCCTAACTCAACCTTGAGTTATTTCATTCAATTATTATTGGTGGTTAATTATTGTTGATTAAGCCACGTCCAGGGATTTATTGTTGAAATTAAATTTTCGAATTAGAAAATATATATTCGTAGAATTACTGTTGTTGGATATTCATATCTGTAGAAGTTAGAATTGACAGTACAGATAATTCCAACTTATTGTCGAATTATGTTGAGAAATGTCTTAGCCAATTATTCTGGTTAGACAAACATTTGTAAAAACTTGTTAGGTTTGAGAAGAGAAGCAAATAGAATTTGAAATCATAGTATTTCGTTGTAAAATCAAAATCTTGATTCTAAGACTGAGAAGAACAACCTTTTATATAAAGGGAACATTTTGTTGGTCGTGAATTCGACCTTTGCGCGCGTTTTGAGTATTATGCATAATATAGGGTATAATAAGCTGATCACTTGTTGTACTTGCAGAGGGGTATGATTTAATCTTTATGGTTATCTGATACACCTGAGTATTTATCAAAGTAAATCTTTGATATCTACCCGAGAAAAATAAGTTCAAAGATCTTGTGTGATCGCTCAGTATAAATCTGGAAAACATTCCTCTTTGATATTTCGGAGAATTGATTATTGATTATTCATTAGAATATCGTAGAAACTTTGAAAGCGTTGTACTCTTTCATTAGTGAATTATTGTGTTGTATAGAATACGAGAAAACTTGTTATTGAATAACGATTTGTTCAGCTATATCAAAGTTTCCCGAACTTTGGTTCCATTCTATCAAAATAGATAGTCTGTTGTTTTAAATCCTTATACATTTATTTTATGTATTAACTTGCGGGGCAAATTAGTTGCTCACCCTTGCTAAATAAAACTTTTCAGCTAGGGACGAAGTGGCAGGAGGTGCTGTGAAGGATAAAGGCAAAGGCGTTGTAATAAATTAATTATGATGAACATATTTATTATGTTATATTTGTAAACCCTTTTTGTATATCTAAAGGGTATGTTTGTAAAGTTAAGGTTAGAGAACCTGGGTGATGTATTATTATTAAACTCTGATAAAATATTATGAATGTTACTATCTATATATATTATGGGTAGTTAAATGTTAATTATAGTGTGGATCGTGAACACCAAACTCGGGAGTCAGGTAACCCGGATTTGGGGGTGTCACAGTAAGCCTTCGTTTAAGCATATTTAAGTAGTGATACAGTTGATGCATATTAATTTAATCTTGAAACCTTTCTCCGTAGATCGATACTGTTCTTATTCTGTACTACTTGTTGACTCATGTATGCTTGCATGAGTTAGAGTCCTTTTATTACAACTAAAAAGGAGGCAACAAGTTTTTGGCGCCATTGCCAGGGAAAGGCGTTTAAATTTTTCATTATTGTCATCAGTTTTAAGCTATATTGTATGACTTTGACAAATCGAATCTTATCTCATTTCTATTTGTGTGTTTTTTTTGTTTCAGGTACTTGTATATATTTTATGCACATGCGATCATCCAATTCCGAGTTGATACCTTCACAGGACGACATTAACGGTAGAGGTTAGAAATCGAGAGCGCGTAGAAATATACAAGCAGAGTTAGAGGCTACAACATCTAATATGGCAGCCGAAGGAGAAAGAGAAGAGCAAAGAGAGGAGCACAGGGCTTTAAGAGATTATTCAATGCCTAATATTAATGGATTGCAGTCAAGTATAGTCAGGCCAGCGATAGCAGCTAACAACTTTGAGATAAAGCTAGGCACTATTCAAATGGTGCAGAATTCGGTATAGTTTGGGGGTGCTGCTACAGATGATCCTAATGAACACCTGTTAAGCTTCATCGAAATATGTAACACGTTTAGATATAATGGGGGTGACGGAGGATGCTATCAGACTAAGGCTATTTCCATTCTCATTGCGGGATAAAGTAAGAAGTTGGCTTCACTCTTTGCCTTCGGGATCTATAACCACATGAGAGGACCTAGCACAGAAATTCTTAGCCAGCTTTTTCCTGATGGCTAAGACTGCGAAGACGAGGAAAAAAATTTCCCAGTTTGAGCAGCAACAAGGTGAATCACTATATGAAGCCTGGGAGAGATACAAGGAGATGCTAAGGAAATGTCCACACCATGGCATGCCAGATTGGATGGTGATCAACACATTTTATAACGGATTGGGATGACAATCAAGGCCTATTGTAGATGCAGTTGCAGGAGGAGCTCTATGGGCAAAAAGTTATAAAGAGGCTTATAATCTTATTGAGACAATGACAACAAATGGTTTTCAAAATCATACAGCCAGGATGCCACAGCCTAGAGTTGCAGGTTTGTTAGAAGTGGATGCTATCACTTAATTGTCAGCACAGATGGCATCCATGGCGAAGAAAATTGATTTATTGATAGAGACCAAGGCGAAGACAGTTGCCTTTGTGTGTGAAATTTCTGCAGGGTCACATTCAACGGATCAATGTGCTATTAGCTCAGAGTCTGTACAGTATATGAGCAATTATAGGAAGGATCAAGGACAATTTGAACACATATAACTCCAACAACCGCAACCATCCAAACTTCAGTTGGTTAAATAATCAAGGAAATAAACAGAGTCAGTTTCAGCTGAATAACAAATTTCGGTCACATTCAGCTCAACAACAGTTTGCACCAAGACCACCTTACCCACCAAGATTCTCTCAACAAAAACATCATACTCCAGCTGCACCTCAGCAAGAAAAGAAATAAAAAAAGGAGGAGATGATGATGAAGTACATGGAGAATACAGAGGTGATGATTAAAAGCCAAGTAGTGGCTATTAAAAATCCAGAAATACAAATGGGTCAGATGGCGAGCATGCTTATCAGTAGGTCCCAGGGTTCATTGCCAATTACTACGGAGGTAAATCCAAGAAGAGAAGGGAAGGAACAATATCAGGCGATCACACTCAGGTCTGGGAAATAGATTGCAAAAAATCAGCATGGCGCAGCCGCGTCATATTTACAAGGGGGAGACGCGCGACCACGTGAGGTAGAAAAGTTGTCTGAGAAGAAAGAAAATAATGAAGATTCTGAGTTACAGTAGGAAGAGAATAATAAAGCAGGTTCAGTTGAGAAGCCCGTAATTAAAATACCACAAGTCCATCCTCTGATTTCGTATCCACAAAGATTGAATAAGCAGAAGGAAGACAGGCAGTTCAGTAAATTGTTGGAGGTGTTTAAAAAGTTGTAGATTAACATACCTTTCGTTGAGGCATTGGAATAGATGCCTAGTTATGAAAAGTTCATGAAGGGTATCTTATCAAGGAAGAAGAGACTAGAAGATTTTGAGACAGTGGCCTTAATATAGGAATGCAGTACAGTACTTTAGCGCAAATTACCTCCAAAGTTGAAGGATCCGGGCAGTTTCACAATTCCATATACAATCGGAAAGATGAGCTTCAATAAATGTCTGTGTGATCTTGGGTTAAGTATCAATTTGATGCCCTTGTCAGTATTCAATCAGTTGGGATTGCCGACTCCAAGGACGACGAATATTTCTCTACTGCTAGCTGACAGATCCATTACTTATCCACGGGGAATTATTGAAGATGTATTGGTAAAAGTGGATAAATTCATCTTTTCGGCTGATTTCATCATTTTAGATTATGAAGAAGACATGAGTATACCAATCATACTGGGAAAACCATTCCTAGCCACAGGAAGGACCTTGATAGACGTTCAAAAAGGGGAGCTCACAATGCATGTTCATGATCAGGAAGTTACCTTTAACGTATTCAAGGAAATGAAGTTCCCGACAGATGAAGAGGAATGCTTCAGGGTTGATTTGGTGGACCAGGTCTTAAATGATGAAGTAAAGAGTTTGATTGATCATGAACAGTTGAGAAGTGTTATAGCTGAAAATTCAGAATTAGAGGATGAGGAATTTGAAGAACTTGTGCACTTTCTTGATACTACTCCACAATTCAGAAAATTCAAAACTTCTGCTGAGCCATTGAAGAAAGCTGGAGAGACGTCAGTAAAATTGAAGCCATCTCTTGAGACACCTCCAGAACTTAAATTAAAACCACTTCCAGATCATTTAAGGTATGCATTTTTAAATAAAGATTCAAAGCTACCTATGATTATTTTTTCTGCACTAACATCTTTTTAGGAAGAAAAACTGCTACGAGTTCTTAGAGAGTTCAAGTCGGCTATTGGATGGACTATAGTAGATATAAAAGGGATTAGCCCTTCTTTTTGTATGCATAAGATCCTGCTAGAAGATGATAGCAAGCCGTCGGTGGAGCAACAAAGAAGACTTAATCCGATCATGAAGGAAGTGGTCAAGAAAGAAGTATTGAAATGGCTGGATGCAGGCATAATCTATCCAATTTCAGATAGTTCATGGGTGAGCCCAGTGCAATGTGCACCGAAGAAGGGTGGCATGACCGTGGTTTCTAATGAAAATAATGAGTTGATTCCAACACGAACAGTGACGGGGTGGAGATTCTACATGGATTACAGCAGGCTTAACAAAGCTATAAGGAAAGATCACTTCCCACTGCCATTTATCGATCAGTTGTTGGATAGACTGGCGGGTCATGAGTATTATTTCCTTCTAGATGGTTATTCAGGCTATAATCAAATTGTGATAGCTCCATAGGATCAATAAAAGACAACCTTTACATGTCCATATGGAACTTTTACTTTCAGAAATATGTCTTTTGGTCTGTGCAATGCTCCAGCCACCTTTCAGAGATGCATGATGGCTATTTTTTTGGATATGGTGGAGCAAAATGTGGAGGTATTCATGGATGATTTCTCGGTATTTGGGGATTCTTTTGATTTATGCCTTGAAAATTTGGTGATGGTCTTGAAAAGATGTGTTGAAACAAACTTAGTACTAAATTGGGAAAAGTGCCATTTTATGGTACAAGATGGAATAATTTTGGGACACAAGGTGTCAAATAGGGGACTTGAGGTGGACAGGACTAAACTAGAAACTATTGAGAATTTGCCACCACCTACTTCAGTAAAAGGTGTTCGTAATTTTCTTGGACATGCAGGCTTCTACCATAGATTCATAAAATACTTCTCCAAGATAACTAAACCACTATGTAGTTTATTGGAGAAGGATGAACAGTTCAAATTTGATGAGGCCTGCGTGTCGACCTTTGAGCACTTGAAGGGGAAATTAACTTCAGCACCAATTAATACTGCACCGGATTGGGACTTGTCATTCGAATTGATGTGTGATGCCGGTGATTATGCTGTGGGGGCTATTTTGGGTCAGCGAAAGGAAAAACTTTTTCACATGATATATTATGCTAACAAGACCCTTACAGATGCACAGTTAAACTACACTACCACAAAGAAAGAGTTATTGGCAGTTGTGTATTTTTTTGATAAATTTCGAGCGTATCTGATTGGTACAAAGGTGATAGTGTACACGGATCACGTGACAATTTGACATTTAGTGGCAAAGAAGGATGCATAGTCCCGCTTGATCATATGGATATTATTGTTGCAGAAATTTGATTTAGAGATCAAGAACAGAAAGGGAACTGAGAACCAAGTGGAAGACCACTTATCTCGACTAGAGAATCCAAAAAGGGAGGCAGATGACAAAGTTGTAATTAATGAATCCTTTCCAGATGAACGGTTATTTGTGATGAAAGGGGAAGTGACATGGTTTGCAGACTATGCGAACTACTTGGTGAGTAAGATGGTACCTTCTGACTTGGTTGGTCATCAAAAGAAGAAATTCCTGCATGATATTAAATGGTTTATATGGGATGAACCATATTTATTCAAACAATGTGTTGATCAGATGATAAAAAGGTGTATCCCATATAGCGAGATAGAGGGGATTTTGCAGGATTATCATGCTTCTTTGTATGGGGGTCACTACGATGGAGAGCGAACAACAGCTAGAGTATTACAAGTAGGATTTTATTGGCTGATAATTTTCAAAGGATGCTTACAATTTCATCCAGAGATGTGACAGATGTCAGAGAGTCGAGAATATTTCGAAAAGAAATGAAATGCCATTGAACACAATCCTCGAATTGGAAATTTTTTATGTGCGGGGGATAGATTTCATGGGACCTTTCATTTCTTTATGCGAAAATCTTTACATCTTGCTTGCAGTGGATTATGTGTCGAAGTGGGTAGAAGTGGCAACTCTTCCAATGAATGATGCCAAAGTAGTCCTCAGATTTTTGCAGAAGAGTATTTTCACGAGGTTTGGGACTCCAAGGGTCATCATTAGTGATGAAGGCAGTCATTTTTGCAATAGGCATTTCACAGCTTTGTTGGCTAAGTATGGGGTGAATCATCGCATTGCTACAACTTATCATCCCCAAACGAATGGCCAAGCAGAAGTGTCAAATTGGGAAGTTAAAAGAATTCTAGAAAAAGTTATGAATCCCACAAGAAAAGATTGGTCCTTAAAGCTTGATGATGCTATTTGGGCATATAGGACTGCATACAAGACTCCATTGGGCATGTCACATTCTCAGCTAGTTTATGGCAAAGCATGTCATCTTCCTATGGAGCTAGAGCACAAGGCATATTGGGCGATTCGGAAGCTTAATTTTGATTTAAAAGCTACAAGAGAGAAACACCTACTCCAACTTAATGAGTTGGATGAATTTCGATTACAGGCGTATAAAAACTCAAAGCTATACAAGGAGAAGGTGAAGAAATGGCATGATTACAAGATCATAGAGAGAACATTTGAGCCGAGACAAAGAGTGTTTCTTTTTAACTCTAGACTTAAACTTTTTCCTTGGAAGCTCAAATCAAGGTGGTCAGGGCCATTCATAGTGAAGACAGTTTTCCCACATGGAGCTATAGAAGTGTTTGATAAGTTCCCCGACAAGCCGATTAAAGTGAATGGATAGCGGCTAAAGCATTACTTTGTTGGCAAGGTTGACAGATAGAAAGTCACCTCAATTCTTTCTTTAACCTGAAAAAGCAGAGACAGTCAAGCTAATTGACTATAACTTAGCGCTTGATGGGAGGCAACCCATTGTTTCTATCTCTACTATTTATTTATTCAATTTAGGTTGTTTTTGTTAGTTCATCTTCATTTTTAATTGTGATAGTTTGATTTTTTTAAGTGCATTGGTAGATGAATTTGCATTGGGCTGTGTTTGAGAATAGTATATAGAGTATGATGATTAGATGGTCATTTTTGCATATTCAATAGTTCATACTTTGACATGATTAATTGGTGTTTATGCAGGTGAATTGAAAAGAAGGCATCACTGTCTTAAAGTATTGGAAATGAAAATTGGAAGTGTAGGAAGTAGGGTCGCGCGGCCGCGCTGTGTATGCTTTGAAAAATTATGCGCCCGCGCTCGCGCCATGTCTCCATAGAAAAGTCACGCTGCCTGCGCCTGACACCGGACTTTGAAAAAAAATGGTTTTAAAGACATGTTTAAACACATAACTTCCATCATTTGAAATAACACAAAGACGTCTTCCCTTGTTCTCAACAACACGCACAACTTTTCATCTCCAAACCGTTACCAATTGCTCCAATACCCATGATTCTACCCACGATCAATCTACATTATAAAACTAGGGTTTCAGTGGGTTGTGCTAAATAAGTTTGGGGGTATTCAGTCATCAACTATCACTCACTATCAGGCAAGTATTCTTCTTCTTTATCAGTCTCAAATGGGTCCTAAGCGTGCTCGATCTCGCACCCCTAAATCATCATCTTCAAGCAGTCAAAGTGGAAATAATGTTGATTTTTCTAAGTTTATCAACTTGGATGCTCAAATAGAATACTACCGAATTATGGGAAAGTCATTTATTCGTGAGAGAGGATTCAAGCCCGACGCATAGGACGAACAGTTAGTGCAAATGATTCGAGAAAGGTGTTGGCATGGTGTGTGCTCTACGCCAGTGGCTACACCTATTGCTGTTGTAAAGGAGTTCTATGCTAATGCGAGGGAAACAATGAATGGGTTCTCTTTTGTCGTGGAATTTAAGTGGACTACAGGCCGAAAGCTATTCGTAAAGTGTTCAATTTACCTGACCCTCAGACTGGAAGAACAAACTGGGTGGAGGCTGAACGTTTGGAGACAGATTTGGACGTTGTTATCACTGATTTGTGTATTCTAGGGACTTAGTGGACATGCACGTCGGGCACTAATCACCCTAAGACATTTCTGGCTTCCACTCTCAATCACTATGCAAAGGCTTGGAATCTGTTTGTGTGCCAAACTCATGCCATCATCTCATCAGCATGAGATTACAGTTGAGCAAGCCATTATACTTTGGGGGATTATTGTGGAAAAAGGATATCGACGTAGGTTACATGATGAATCAGAATATGATGAGATACATGAGGGGAAGTACCACGGGTAGTATTCCACATGCTTCAATAGTGACCCATTTGTGTGCTATGGCAGGAATTAGGTGGATGGATGAGCATTTGCATTTCCCAAGCCAGGACATTATGCATGCTACAATAGCAAGATTTGAAGATTGGCAAGGGGGAACCCTACATCTAAGAGGAAAGGGTTTTATTTTGCGGCCTGCATCGTCTACACCCTAATCGCAGCCCTCCAAGTCAAATGAAGCATGCACGTCAACCCAAGCAACTGCTGCTACTGTGGATCGACAGCTCTGAAGGTTAGAGTGAAAGGTCGGCGCTATGTATGACAATTTTGCAGCATTTGCTACGGGTCTGACAAGATCACTAGCGGAGGCGTTTGCACAGCAAAGGACTATGCTTGAGTGGCCATAGTTTGAGACTGTTGTGCCATTTACACCACCGGATTCACCACCCGAAGAGGGTGGTGCAGCTGATCAATAGGGGAATTTCTCTAACCATATACCTTCATTCATTGAGACAACGAATATTTTAAGTTTGGGGGTATTGGGTAGTAAGGTAGTTGCATATAGTGTTTG
Source organism: Panax japonicus (assembly GCA_020205505.1). Lineage (NCBI taxonomy): Eukaryota > Viridiplantae > Streptophyta > Magnoliopsida > Apiales > Araliaceae > Panax > Panax japonicus. The sequence goes on along the minus strand of CM035110.1, from coordinate 43,389,484 downwards.
CATGATTAGTTTAAATTTTGCATGTTTATGTGTTAGATAATAATTGCAGAAAATTTTTCTGTTTTTAGTCATTATTATTAATTGTGTTAGTATATGTTTAGTTGCATTTGATGTTTAGTGCATGTCTTACAAATTCTAGCTTTGTGGAAGTTATGTCCAGCCAATGATGAATTTGAATCTTGAAGGTTTCCTGAGTTTAATGGATATCATAAGCTTAGATATAACATTTTACATGATGTAATCCATGATGTTGTTTAGATGCTTTCGGTTTGCACTACGTGTTCATAAATGCTTGTAGGCATAAGAGTTATATGTTGTATTTCTTGATAGGAAATGTGGTTTTAAAAAAGAGAATTATGTGGAAATTGAATTTGGACTAAGAAAAACATTGATAATAAAACTTTGGGGACACATGGGTATGCTATATATATAAAAAAGAAAAGAAAAGAAAAAGCTATGTTGAAACCTTCTCGAGCTAAATTATTGACTCTTTGGAAGGGGCGAGATGGAGCGTAAAATGCACTCGCTGTATAAAAAAATAAATAAAAAATAAACACCATGGGAAAGAGCAAAAATCGCCCTCGTGAGTATAAAAAAAGCAGTCTAAACCCATTGTTGAACCTTAGTTGGTTTTGATATGTCAGAATAGTCCTTGTTGCATTAACATACATAAATCTTGGTTTAGACTATAATTTTCTATTTTGAGTAGTTTAACATGTGTATTCTGTGCTTTAGTCAAGTTTTGGTGAACACAACACACATACACAACATTTTTATAGCATGTATGGATTACTTGAGTGTATGATATTATGTCTATAGCTTAGTTTGAAGTTTCTTTCTTGAATCTAGATAATTTGTTGAAGCATTTTTGGACTGAAATTTTACTCTTGTTGGAAGAATGTGAGACTTATTTGCATAGTTATCTAGTTACATAGCATGTAGTTGCATTTTCAGTGTTTTATGTCGTATGCATTGCTTGAGGGCAAACAATAGTTCAAGTTTGGGGGTATTTGATAAGTAGGTTTTATACCTACTTATTGGATATCAATTCACGCGAACTATGCCCATCTCAAGTATATTTTAGTATTTTTTAGTTGCATTTCGTGTTATTTTGCATTACATGTAATGAGAACTCATTTGGTGTGAAAATACAGAAAATGGTATAGCTCGGTGTTGGTAGGTGGCAATGAGACTAATGGAAGCATGACACGAGAGAGGAGTGGAGAAAAGGAACTGAGCATTGATGGACAAAGAAGCAATAGCAGCATGTCAAAGGAACAATAACAACATGATAAGGAAGCAACAGCAGCAGAACTCAAGGATGCAGAGCACGGCCGCGCGGCTACATAAGCCGAAACTCGCGCGCCCGTACCATCAACCGGCAGAAGCTAAATTTCTATACACGCGCGCCCGTGCTTTTTATGTATTGGGATCGAGCGCGGCCGTGCACGTTGTTTGACTTTATTTTAATTTTGAAATTTGAAGTGTTTATATTGACATAAACTACTCTGTTTGGTACCAGACGCGATTATCTTTAGTTTTTATCAGTTTTCATATTAGAGAACTAGGGTTCCAAGTGTTGAATACATTTTCCAAATAGGGTTGAGCGTACATTGAATATTTTCCTCAACTTCTTTTGGATTGATTCATTGAATAAGAACTACTTTTATTTTGCTGGAAAATGTTGGAGATTTGAACATCATTTGTGGAATATAATCTACAATTGGGTTTGATCAATTCTTTTTTTTTTGTTAATGTGGAGTTTCCCAACCACAGTCAGACTAAGTCTCCCCACCCCGGGTCAGGCTTTACATATGGGCTTACGCCTATGTCCCCGTGGCCACTCGAATTGAAGAATTCTCACACTTGAGGCAGGTGGGACTCGATCCCAGGATGTCCGGGTCTACGGCTCACCCCAGGTCGAAGCTTATCGCTGCGCCTAGTGCTGTGGTTTGGTTTGATCAATTTTATCTTCTCTCTCAATTGTTTTATTTCTTTTTGATGTGTTGCTATAATCCCATAATGGCATTTGGTTCAGAGATGAACTAAAATCCATTATGGGATTCTAACGGATATTGATATGTAGTATAAAATCAATGGCCTGATTGCTTGATTGTGTGGTTGTCATAGAAGTTCAATTATGATTGATTGGATTGCATGAATGTTTGATCACCACTCATTTTATGTACTTATATGGAATTGAAAAATGGCATTTGAGTATGGTTGTAATCATGATAACATGCATTTAGGAGGCTGAATTGTTTAGCTTTATATTTCGTGAACCAGATAGAAATATACTGTTTCACCATGTGTAGTTATATAAGAGCTTGCGCTTCAATTGAATATTGCTGCAAAGTCACATAGAAATATAATGATTTTGGTTTTATTGATGATTACATGATTTCTATTGCACGTAGAGGTTATCTAAGTAGGTCATAATGCATTGAAAAATGGTTATGTCTAGTTTTTTTGCTCTTGGCTAATTTTCAATGATACATGTATAATCTTGCATGATGGTATTATTTAGATGAAATATGAATTGAAGTTAGAATCCCATTATTTCCAACTTTCATTAATTAATCTATTATTATTATTTTAGTCATTATTCGAATTAGAGTAATTCTAAACTGTATGCATTCGTTTAAGCATATTTAAGTAGTGATACAGTTAATGCATAATAATTTAATCTTGAAACCTTTCTCCGTGGATCGATACTGTTCTTACTCTGTACAACTTGTTGATCCATGTATGCTTGCATGAGTTAAAGTCCTTTTATTACAACTAAAAAGGAGGCAACAGCAGTCCATCAGGACTTTACCCTCGACAATTGGAGCAGCACTCCGTGCATTGGTCGACGAGGGTAAAACGGGTAGAAATCCCTCTGCCATGTAGATAACTTTAATTGCTTACTTTTCTGTACAGTATTAGCAGTTATTTTATCAGTACATGCTACCACTTTTGTATGATTAAATAGTTTCATATATTAAGTGAAAACATATTTTGTTTCAGGACTCTAAATTTAGATGTGCTTGTACTTGCTAATGAGGTTCCTTTTCTCCATAAGGACTGTAACTTTGATGAAAAGTTGGACTCAGACTTAATGGAAATCCAAGATGACATTGAGACACCTTAGGAGATTAAGGAATGGGTCGCAGACAAACCTAAACCCAACCTTGACCAAACCACTTCTTTCAATCTTGGAACCTTAGAAAGCCCTAAGCTAATCTAGATTGGTTTAGACCTAACCCCAAACCAACGGAATGACATGGTTGCGCTATTAACCCAATTCCAGGATGTGTTTGTATGGTCTCACGAAGACATGGTAGGTTTGTCCACTGACATTGTCCTTCATCACCTTCCCATTAAGGAGGGATTTAAGCCAGTCAAGCAGAAGCTCAGGTGATTGAAACCTGAGTGGAGTTTAAAGGTGAAAGAAGAAATTGTAAAACAATTTCAAGCTGGCATTATCATGGTGTCCATATATCCAGAATGGATATCCAACATGGTTCCCTTGCCTAAACCAGGAGGAAAGGTGCGAGTTTGCGTGGATTACCGGGATCTGAACAAAGCTTACCTTAAAGATAGCTTTCCTGTGCCCTTTATCCACATTCTTATTGACAATACTGCTTAATACGACATGTACTCCTTTGCTGATTGCTTTGTGGGGTATCATCAGATTATGGTCGCTAAGGAGGACCGTGAGAAAACTGCTTTCATCACGCCTTGGGGAACATTTTTCTACAGACTGTTGTCATTCGGCCTCATCAATGCTGGAGCAACCTATCAGCGAGCCATGATGGCTCTTTTCCACGATTTAATGCATAAAGAGATAGAAATCTATGTGGATGACATCACTGTCAAGTCCCGAAGGGAAGAATACCACTTAGACCATCTCAAAAATCTCTTCAACAGGTTGAATAAGTACAACTTGAAGTTGAATCCAGCCAAGTGCGCCTTTGGTGATAAATCAGGTAAGTTGCTTGGTTTCCTAGTCAGCCATAAAGGGATTGAGCTGGATCCCACCAAAATCCAAGCCATCAAGGAAATGCCCATTCCTCAGACAGAGAAGGAAATACGATGATTTTTGGGAAGAATAAACTTCATTAGCAGGTTCATTTCTCTACTCACAGCAACCTATGAGCCCATCTTCAAGCTGTTATGGAAGAACTCCTCCATGAAATGGAATGATGAGTGTCAAAAAGCCTTCCTTACAATCAAAGATCAGCTGGTTAACACTCTTATTTTGGTACCACCAAGGGATGATGTTCCCCTATTCATGTACGTGTCTATTAATGACAATGCCATGGGCTGCATGCCGGGGCAGAAAGACGATAGAGGCCAAGAACGAGCTATCTATTACCTCAGCAAAAGATTCAAAAGCAGTGAACATAAGTACACTCTAATTGAGAAGACTTGTTGTGCTCTAGCATGAGCTTCCATGAGGTTACATCATTACCTCTATGGTCACACAACCCATCTCATATCCCGCGTGGATCCTCTTAAATACGTGTTCAGTAAGCCCATACTGAATTTTCGATTGTCCAGATGGTAGTTAATCCTACAACAATTTGACATCGTCTACGTGACGCAAAAATCTGTCAAAGGTCAAGGAATTGTGGATCAACTGGCCGCCGCACCTACAGGGGATTACAAACCCTTAGAAACATATTTTCCCGATGAAGGGGTAATGGCAGTTCAGCAACACCATCAGTACGATGTATGCCACACATGGAAAATATATTTCGATGGAGCTGTTAACACAGAAGGTTCTGGAGCTAGAGCAGTTCTAGTATCTTGTACAGGGGAACAGTATCCCGTCGCCGTCAAATTGCAGTTTATCAGCACCAACAACACAGCTGAGTATGAAGGCTGTATAATGGGATAAAACTTGCTCGTTCAATGGGCATCAGGCGATTAACTGTCTTTGGGGATTCAGAGTTGGTAATCAAACAATCCACAATAATCTATCAAACCTAAGAATTACATTTGCTGCCTTACCATCGGTAAGTTTTACAGATGGCTTTGGAGTTTGAAGAAATCTCCTTTTCACACATTCCTCATAATATGAATGATTTTGCAGATGCACTAGCAACGTTGGCCTCCTTGATTCACATACCTATCAAGGAAAACATGCCAAACATCACATTTTCCCTACAAAAGGCCCCAGCTTATGGGAACTATATTGGAGAAGTATCGGATGAGCTACCTCATATCCACAACCCTTGGTATCAACATATCAAGGAATATCTACGAGATGGATCTACACCCACTGAGGCGAGCCTGACTGAAAAGAAGCGGATCCATCGACTTGCTATGAAATTCTACCTAAGCGGAGATGCACTCTACAAAAGAGATGCATGATTAGGTCTCCTCAGATGTTTGGACAAAGACCAAGCTCAGAGGCTTATGGATGAGATCTATGGTGGAGTATGTGGCCTATGCATGAGCGGACCCCTACTTGTTAAGAAGATCCTCAGAACATGGCATTATTGGCTTACGCTCAAAGCTAATTGTGATGATCACGTCAAGAGGTGCTATCAATGCCAGATTCATGGGAATGTTATCCACGCCCCTCCAAAGGAACTCAATAATATGAATTCACCATGGCCCTTCTCAATGTGGGGAATGGACATGATCGAGCCCATCGAGCCCAAAGCCAGTAATAGACATCGATTCATATTCATCACCATGATCGGCTACTTCACCAAATGGGTAGAAGCAGCCTCCTTCCCTAGGGTTACCAAAGAAGTCATCATTGTTTTCATCAGAAACAATATCGTCTGTCGATATGGATAGCCGGAGGTTATTGTGTTAGATAATGCTAAGAACCTCAACAACAAAATAATGGAGGAGTTATGTAGTAAATTCCACATCAAACATTTTAACTCCATCATCAACCGTCCAAATATGAATGGTGCTGTTGAAATAGCTAATAAAAACATTAAGAATATCATGCAGAAAATGTCCGCCAATCACAAAGGATGGCCTGACCTCTTGCATCTGACTTTATTAGCCTATAGAACTTCAATGCATACTTCTACTGGGGCAACCCCCTATTCATTAGCCTATGTGATGGAAGAAGTGCTCCCCATAGAGGTGGAAATGGAATCCCTCATAGTGTTGATGGATGCTCAGTTGGATGAAGACCAATGGGTACAAGACAGGTATCACCAATTGTCTCTAATAGATGAAAGGTGAACCGCGACTATCTTCCATGGTCAGTTATATCAACAAAGGATCACAAGATCCTACAATAGGAAAGTCTGGCTACGACATTTTAAACAAAATGACTTGGTTTTGAAGAAGATCGTTGACAACCAATATCAATCTAAGGGAAAATTCTCTCCTAACTAGGAAGGCCCGTTTGTTGTCAACAAGGTATTGATAAGAGGCGCTCTCAAACTACAAGAAATGGATGGCGATGAATTTCAACAACTTATCAACTCAGACATCGTGAAACGGTATTATGTCTGAGGTTACCATCAAACAAACATCCTAGTTTTGGATTATCAGATCACTAGTCATTCTGATTTTCTAAACCTTTTTACATACTCTTCTGCCCCTCAGTGAAACATACACTTCAAACCAGTAGCCTTGTTTCACTTCATTTCAAACCTTTCACACAATTTAGATTATTCCCCCAGGGATTGAACCTTTCACACCTGCAGTTTATCCTGAAGACGTGATTAAACTTTTCTACACTTGCAGTTTGTCCTGGAGACGGGATTAAACTTTTTCCACACCTGCAGTTTGTCCTAATCATGGGATCAAACTTTCTTCTCCCCCCATTATAGTCTGCACATGGGATTCATACTTCTCTTTGGTTGTAATTCATTTTGAGGGGCGAACTACGTCGACCTGATCTCCTTGATACCCAGGAGTACGTAGGCAACCATATTCTATATTGCCCGGTCGCAATAAAAAAACAAAAAAAACATTTCTGCTCTTTCTCTACAAAAACAAAAATCACAAAAACACTTCTACACCCTTCTTCATCAATAAAGACATCTACACCCATTTGCCTTTCACATTCAGCGTTGAACCTCTTACACCAGGTTCGAACTACGCAGACCTGATCTCCTCTTTAATAGGAGTACGTAGACAGCCATTTATGTTTCGGTCTAACCCCCTACCAGAACAAAAATACTTGTCACACGGTACTGGGATCATACTTCAATCCACCACATTTCATTGGCTTCAGATTAAAGGGATGGAACTACCTAACCTCTCCTCACAAATATGAGATTCAACGACCATCAAAGCTGCGGTTGTGCCTCAAAGAGCAACACCAATCCATAAGAGATGGAATTAACTAGGCTTCTCACAAATAGGAGTATTGGCGACCATCTGTGGTGTGGTCAATCTTAGAGAGGAAAAGCCACACTCCTCTCGACATCTACATACAGAAACCAGTCCCAAGACACCAAAGATGGTAGGGATATATACAGGTCAATGATTAGTTCTGAGAAATCCTGCGGCGTCTCAATGTCCACACATTAAGGATGAGTTTAGAATGCATCAAGTTCACAAGCCCTGAAGAAGCAGGCAAATATCAAGCAAGTATCAAGGCACAACTAAAAGATAAGTGAATCAGAATATATTTCTCTGCCATAAATAATACTATTTGATATATACATATGTGTTGTACATGAAAAAATGGCTAAGCTAGTCTGTACAGGAAAAATACAAGTCTATCTACGGATCTGTGTGTATGCGGACTATCAGATCAAACATAGCATCCCTCTCTGAAGAAGGAGGTAACGCTGTAAGCTCTTATCCAATGGTATCTACACGTGCTAACAGATCCGAGGCTAACTGCATGGTGGCATGATGCTTATCAATGTATGCACTCATATCGGCAAGGATGCCAGTCGTAAGGGATCTCACTGAATTACTGTCAGTAACGGCCACATCCCGGGTAGATAGGGCAGCATCCCATTCTACAATCAATGCATTTTTGGCTGATCTAGCCTTATCCCTCTCTAATAAAGCTGCGTCTCTCCCATCAAGAGTTGTCAATATCAAGGCCCTAGCCTGATCTCTCTCAAAGGTCATCAGATGTAGACTCTGCTCCAAATACTGTGCTGAATGCTAAATCACAGTTGCACTCGTAGTGGGAGAATCCATCACAAATGCTGGCAACCCAGAAATCAAATCCTCCTCGATGGGAATATTAGCCTCCTCCATAGGCTCCTCATCGTAGGAATCAGTCCCCTGCACTGTGGATGTTATCGCAACCGATGCAGTCTCTGTCTCCATCCATGCAGAATACTCTGCAGAACAACTCGGATGGATGATGGAAAACTCAGCTAGCTCTCCCTGATCCCAATAGGCATACAACCTCGATCTATCCTCTGCTGATAAGTGGTGAGAAGCAAAGCGCTGACTCGATGCTCCCTCAAAAGGATAAAAATCCTCAAACTTGTCAAACTGACACATCACAGTCAGTGGGTGGTAAGTAATTATGCCTCTCAAGCCAGCCAGAGGAAGATAATCCATGCCCGGAGCATGAGTAATGAAGTCGTAGGGTGAACTAAGCCCTGTACACGATAATATAGCGAACAGATCTCCGATCCCTGCCAGGAAAGCTGACCAAGATGCAGCATCTGTACACTCTGCAGGCTGAAAGGAGTATGACATGGCTATATCATGGGTGAAACAGTACCCATGCCATCTAAAAGTGCCAATCGGTCTTAAGTGTGACATAAACCACACGTATAACATGACTGAGCTGCCTGTAAACACTCCTGCCGGATAAGTGCAGCAATATGTAGCTGACCTCAGAGTCTCTGCGATGATCATCGGTATGATGGTGTGACCCTCCCTGAGAGCTCTCACTGCCATAATGACGCCAATGTCCAACTCATCCATGTATCGTGTCATGTAGGCATACGACAGTGCGTACAATAGCAGTACATCCACTCTGGCCAAATGCCAATGATCCTCCAATGTGGTTAAATCCTCAGAATGTCATGCATAACTATCCTCTAAGCCAAATCTGTCAAACAGAAAACGTTGGGATATGACGTGGCCAGATATGAGCTCATCCTGAACCACTCTACGCCTCAATCCAGTGAGGGTCATGGACTGCCTACTCATATCTCCAATCGCCATATGCAAGCAAGATCTATCCAGTGGAAGCATCGTCAAACGTGCATACTCCTCCAAAGTAGGAGTCAACTCCTGAGTCCCAAATCGAAAACCTGCCTCTCCGATACCCAGTGCTCCAGCATGCCCTCCACCAATCTTGTGGGAACCTAAAACATCAACAGGGTCATAGTATGCTACAACAGATGATCTACAGTCACACTGTCTGATGGTGACATGCTATCATACCACGATCGCATACCAGATGCCACCAACGATGGTGGGGGTATGATCAATACGGCTAATGTGAGACCCCGAATTTTATGAAATGAAACTATTCAATTTTCTTATAATTATTATTTTATTTAGTAAGTGGTTAAATTGATAAAAGGTTAAAGTTAAGGGTGATATTTGAAATTTTTTCAAAGTAAGCAAGTTGTCATAAAATAATGGGTGGTAAAAGTACTCTAATACATATGGTTTCATAGTAGCACACGGTATTGATTATTATTGTTTACGTAAGAAGTCACTCAGTTTTATTCAATTATTGTCACAATATTTTTTATTATTAAATCAATTATTGAGATGATAAGTTATTCATATTATTATTTGTATAATTAACAATGTCTAGAAGTTCTGTTAATGAGAGGTTTGGTCACCTAATTGCGCGCCAATAAGGAGAAATCCTTATCGGAAAGCACCCTCTTTCCTGGGTACGATTTGGTTGTTAATATTGTGAGTTATAATAATAATGAATAAATGTTATAAAAAATTGAATTTGAGTTTGGAGTTGAATTTGGAGACGCGGACGTTATAGTTGAGTCCGGAATGATGAAATTAGTAAAAATAGACTATAAACACAAAATTTTTCGGGATTGACTTTTTGGTAAAAAAATCAACAGTTGACTTTTTTGGAAAAAGTCAAAATTTGAAAATTCAAAAATGAAAATGTTGTTAAAAATATTGAGGAGATTTTTATGAAGTATTTGTTATAATTTTGGGGCATTTTATGGCCCCCAATTTACCCATTTTTCAAAATAATCGGTAGAAAATTATTTAATATAATAAAGATGGGGCCCACATGTGGGGCCATATATGTTGAAAATCTGAAATCTAAAATGGGGGTGGGAGGGAGTTACGTATATGATGGGTAATGGTATATATATATAGAGTCCGGATCAGGTCCGGACTCCCGGATTTTAACAAAATTCGGACCTTTTTTTTTTTTTTTTTTTGCTTTTTTTTTTGAAACAACTAAACAAAAAAAAAATTTATGGAACTGAAATTTTTCCATAATATAGTGTTTTTGGCGTGATTTGGATGCCTATATCAAAACATTTCTGTACAGTCTGGGCAGACTGTACATACATTGGTTGGTATAGGTATTAAAAACACACCCAAAACACTGTATTATGGAAAAATTTCAGTTCCATAAATTTTTTTTTTTAGGTGTTTCAAAAAAAAAAAGAAAAAAAAAGAAAAAAAAATTTGGTCCGCATTTTAGGACCTGTTCGGACTCCCGGACAGGATCCATTCTATATATATATATATATATATATATATATATATATATATATATGATAATGACAAGTGGGGCCCACAAGGGAAGAAAATAAAAATGGGGGAGAATCTTGCAAAATTGTCACGAGAGGAATTTTTCCTAAGACATGTGTTTATATATATATATATATATATATATATATATATATATATATTTATATTATAATAAGTTTTGTTTTATTAGATTATAAATAGAATATATTATATTTTATTTAAAGTTTTTATTTTATTAGAATATTTTATTTCACAGTAATGAATAGTAAAAATTAGATTTCTACCCGTGAATTCGTTCGAATAAAGCTACTGTGCGTCCGTGATTTTATTTTCTAAATAGTATCCTTCCATTCTCCTATAAATTAGATGCTTAGTTAGAATTGAAAATCACACCAGATTCAGAGAATTCTTCTTCTATAATATTTAGCGTATTTCTTTCGAGTTTTAGGAAGCTTTGAGTGTAGAAAATAGTGAAAGTTTTCTTCAAAAATATATCCGCTATACCAGTTGGGATACTCTTCTTTTTAAGGTAAGAATTATTATTTTTTTCATATTCTGAATAGATATTATTTTTCATATTCATATGAATATTATTTTTGTTAAATATTCATTGTCTTCGTTTAATATTCGTAATGAATATTATTTTCGTTTAATATTCTTAAGGAATATTATTTTCGTTCAATATTTGCAAGAAATATTATATTCGTTTAATATTCGTAAGAAATATTATTTTCGTTCAATATTCGTAAGGAGTATTATTTCTTTCGTATTCATGAAGAGAGTTATTTTTTTACAATACTCGTAAGGGTTATTATGTTTTTCATATTCTGAAGAGATATTTTTTTTCGTATTTGTATGAATATTATTTTCGTTCAACCGTTGTAAATAAGGGGTTTCTGCCAAGGGCAGTTTCGTAATTTTTCTGACCCTCAAAAATTCTGGAAAATTTTGAAATGATAATTTGATGAGTTTTCTAGATTGTATCCAAAAATGGCGATTTTTAGATGTATAGATTGGGAGTTATGAATTTTATGGAAAAAAACTATTTTAAAAGTAAACCCTTATAACTCCATGTTGTTAACTCCAAAATCGGTGAAATATTTATTGGGAGTACATGTATATAACAGAAGTATACCCTGTAAATTTCGGAATTTTTGGACAAAAGTACAATTTATGATAATTGTCTAAATATTCGGCAGTTTTGGCCATGTAAAAAATAGTAAATGAATTTTAAAAATTATGAGAAAAAGATATGTTCAATATGGGACTATATTATGCTAAATCCTAGAAAAGAAATTTTGTTTGTACTGATTTGGTATTTTTTAGGAAAATAGACTAGTTATGAGTAAATGAATTAAATATGTTATGTGAAGTAAAAAAATAGAAAATAGGATTTTATGGCTTGAGAATCCTATGTAAGGTATATGCAGATTTTTGATGAGGGTTTTGGTTATTGGTGATGAAATCTTATGAGTTTGACATTTTAGGATGACAAAATGCATTAATTAGTAAAGTGTAAATAATTAAAATAAATTATTTATAAGTTTAAGAAATAATTTAAATATTGTTATAATATTAATAATATTAGATTATGAGATTATTAAGTGATTGATAACATTTGAATTAAGGTGTTATGAAATCATTGATTTAAAATATTATTTAATGATTAATAATATCATTAAATAAATTTAATGTTGTTTTATAATGAATTGTAATACCCGGTAAAAAATAAATAAATAAATAAATAAATAATATTTAAATTCAAGCTTTTAATTGGACTTTTTATAAGACAGACTAAATTTATGTTAGTTTTCTTATGTTTGGGTTAAATTTATGTGGGCTAATTAAAAGTGATGGATAATTTAAATTGATAAATTGGGCCTTAAATTTATCGGGTTTAATTTATGTGGGTAATATTAAGTTCTATATAATTAAGAGAATTAATAAATAAAACCTAATTAGACTCACATACGCTTGATACGTGACTGAGGGAAAGAGAAACAAGAAGAAAAAGTCGGCTGTGATTTTTTTTTTCCACAAACTGGTACCAAACGAAAAGGTCAAATACCTGGGGGACCATGGGTTCTCTTTACAGAGAATAGTTCCGTGAGCTTTATCAAGCAAAACAAGGGCATGGAGTTGGAATATCACATCACAAGAATAATATTGTATGATTCGATGCCTGTGGCAACATGCATCTCGTGTGTATAGATCTGGGCAAGGAATTGATGATGGAATTTCTCCCAACTATGAAGAGAGAAGAATTAAAAGCAAGCTAGCAGTTCTTCGAGCTGAATTGGAGTGCATGAAAATAGAAAATTAGTATCTTAGAGACTTGCTAAATTAGGGCTTTGGGAGAATATGATAATGTGAATGCACATATGGATGCTGAGTTTAATTCCGACGATTGGTCGTATGACACGGATCCAGATTTAAGAGGTGTTAGGATAATAGGATGGGTTGTTGTAGGTTGAGTTGTTTTTATTATTGTGGCTGGATTAATATGGGAGTATACACACCTACCACCACCTCCTCCTCCTCCTGTGGATGCTTCTGCTAGTGTGGATGAACTGGAGCCGAGTCCGGGAATACCTAACCAATTCATTGGTTTTGCAAGTTCCGGAAAGATTGGAAGCGAATGGGGCGACTTCAGGGTTCGTCCATCTCAGTGGTTAGTAATTTCAGATGATGTCAGCAGGCAGTGAATATATTTGGCCTAATATGTGTATATGGAACATGAAGATACATATTATTTTATAATAATAATGAAGGTATGTAGGTTACTTCTTATTTGTTAGAAACTTATATTTATTATTATTTGGTTTAATTAGTTCGAGCGGAAGAAATTTAGAGAGTTGTATTTAGAATATAAATTTTAGAGTATTAATAATTGATATAATGCGATGATTAAAGGCATATTAAATAGATTATGAATTATTTTGGGAATTATTAGTTTGGATTATTTTAATTTGAGGTGAATATGTTTAGGTTGTGAATGACGTTTCGTATTTGATATCGTTGGAATTTGAGGGTAAGATTTGGTGGAGTGTGCTTTAAATGGTTTAGAAGTATCAGGTACGGATTCCGTACTCTTTCTGCGATACTCTTGATAAATTTGATTTGTTCATTTTGTCGCTTGTTCGAATTTCGTTATTATTTCACATAATTGTTTCATGTGAAATAAATATATTAGTTTCATTTTAGAGTTGATACATATGACTCGTATTTGTACTCTTTGAATTAGGTTATCATGTTTAATATTTATTTTTGATAATTGTAGAGCGGTACATGTTGTTACCTTCTTTTGAGACATTGTGACCATAATTTGATTTGGTTCAACATGTACATATAGAACCCTTTTGTTGGTATTATGTCGCATGTGTTGTGACATGGTATTTTTGTTAGAAGTATACCGTAGGGTATACCTGAGCTATAACCACCTGTGGGGGTACCACAAGCATTTCGTCTTGGCACGAGAGGCATGACACTTTCCGTGGCGGTGTGATTAGTCCACGGCGTCTCCATTTTGGGCTCCGGAGTAAATGGGCCATTTGGTGTTTTGTTGTGGGAGGCGTATGGGATTAACCCTAGTTTTCTGTTCTGCGGATTGGTGATGTAGTGCCAAACACACCTATCCGATTTGCATACATTTGGATTCGCGGTCCAATGTGTGACTTGCCTGTGTGGCATCATTTGACTTGCATGTGTGGCATGGTTTTGACTTGCCTGTGTGGCATCATTTGACTTGCCTGTGTGGCATGGTTTTGACTTGCCTGTGTGGCATTATTTTGACTTGCCTGTGTGGCATTGTTTTGACTTGTCTGTGTGACAAGATATATTTCTGAGCTCAATCGGTATGAAATAACCCCAGCCATTTGTTTCAGCCTATTATTTTATGGTATTAGTTTTGTTCGTTTCGTTTCAGTTTGTTTCGTCTCCTTTCAATTGATTGGGTTAGTTATTTCAGTTCATTATTTTCTTTACTCCTCTGTTTGTTTCGTTATTCCCGTTGGTTTAGATATATTCTATTTATATCTTTGGAGTTTTATTTTTGTCAGAGGCAATATTTTGTCTATGTTGATTTCGTATTTCAGTTGTATATCTTTTGTACCTTTATATCCGTACTGGGCAATTGGCTCATGCTGTGTTTTTCTTCCGGCAGGTTTGCAGGGGTGATTCAGGGCTAGTGTAATGAGAGAGTTGTCTTTGACCATCTAGGTTGATTCGAATTTTAACTTTGATTATTTTGACTCTATTTGGTGAATTGTATTTAGTACGCTATTAATGGATCATCACTATTAATGTTTTGAGGTTGTTAGTGCTCTGTTTTCTTATTTTGAGGTTTGTTGTGCTTTGCACGTGACCTCCCTTTCCTCTTCGGGAAGGGGGTGTTACAGAGATGGTATCAGAGCTTAGGTTCTTTCTTGTAGAAAACCTATTTAGGTTTGACCTGTGAGTTGTGGGTAAATCATTGGGTAGACGTAGGAGTTTGATTTGATTTTGTTCTCTGTTTGGTTGGTCTTGATTTTGACCAAGTGTTTTTAACTCTTTAAATTGTAATTGATTTGAGAAAGGCGAGTTAACTTGTTAAGATTATTATTGTTATATTCGTTGGAGCAATAATGTTGGTCAAGGATGGTGATTTGATCATTAAGGAGAATAATGTCATACTTTGTTCAGTTAAGAAATGATTATACGATTATGATATGAGCAGTTGTATCAGTGAGTTTTGATATTGGAGAATTATTTGTTAAGAGTTATTTCAGGTAATTACAAATTATTATGATTTTGGAATTGAGGATTTTATTTGGGTTAGATTCTGATTTTTGTTAATTTGTGAATAATTTGAGGTATGTGAATCGGTGAGATAATATGATAAATTGAAAACTATTAAGTACAAAGGATCTCTTGTAATTTTGAGTTGTTGTAAAGATTCGAGGTTATTAGATTAATTTTTTGGAGTAAATGAATTTTGCAATTATTTCCTAGTAGAAAATTGGAGTTATCTTATATGAAATTTTGAGTGATAGTATGAGGAGATTTTGGAATTTGTTGGGTTAAGGTTTGCACTAAGAGAATGATTGATTTATTAAATGATTAGATATTAAGTGTTGAATCTTTAAAAGATTTTGAAAGCTATCGTTTGTTTATTCAGATAGTAGGATATATGATTTGGAGTTTGGTATGGTGATGGAGAGATCTTAGTAGTAGTATATTTTTGGTGTTATAATATTTGAGAACTAATTCAATTTGAGGCTATGATATTTTGAAACTCTTAATGACTTAGGAGAGTTGGTGATAAAGAGATATTAGTAGTATATTCTTTGGTGTAATAATATTTGAGGACTAGTTCAAATTAAGGATGAGATATTTTGAAGCTCTTGAGGACTTGGGGAGAATTGGTAATATAGTTTGCATAGTTGTTTTATTTATGTGATGTCATTAGAGTTTTGTATGAATTTATATAAAATAAAATAAAAATAATTTGTTAGATCTTTGTCATGTGTGGAATATAAACGTTTTACTAATTAAAAATAATTTCAAATATTTTGGGTGTTCGAATCGTATTTAGATGAAGAGAAATTTTGTGCTTTCGAATTATGTCCTGAAGAGTACGATTACAAGAATGAAACTTAAAGAAATTGACGGTGGTCGCACCAGCTATGGAGCATGTGGTTTAATTCGATGCAAAACGAAGAATCTTAACGGGGATTGACACGGTAGCTGACGAATCTTTTACGAGTACATGGATAATTGTGTGGACCTATGGACTAACCAGGCTTGATCATTACAAATGGCGGCGCTACATCTTAACTAAAATTTATGAATAATTATGTAATTTAAATAAAAATATTTTTCTTTGTAGTTCTTTGAATTCCGAGGACGGAATTATTTTTAAAGGGTGAAAAATGTAATAACTCATTTTTTATTAAATAATAAGTGATTTTATTGTATACAAATGTGTTTAAATTAAAAAAAAAGGTAAATGATTTTGTTTTCCTCTTTTCTTCCTTGTTTTGTTTGGAAGATTAAATTCTTTTAGTAGATAATTAAATAACTGATAAAATTAAAATGGAGAAAGATAATTCCTTTTTGTTAAAGTCTTGTGGTAAAATCATTCGGAGCGGGAAGCTACATGAAAGATGGAGGAGTCTATTCGAGCGAAGTATCTGCATTTTTTTGATAATTAGGTACGTTCATTCTTTTGATTCCGGGGACGGAATCCTTTTAAGGGGTAGGTGATGTAATACCCGGTAAAAAAAAAATAAATAAATAAATAATATTTAAATTCAAGCTTTTAATTGGACTTTTTATAAGACAGACTAAATTTATGTTAGTTTTCTTATGTTTGGGTTAAATTTATGTGGGCTAATTAAAAGTGATGGATAATTTAAATTGATAAATTGGGCCTTAAATTTATCGGGTTTAATTTATGTGGGTAATATTAAGTTCTATATAATTAAGAGAATTAATAAATAAAACCTAATTAGACTCACATACGCTTGATACGTGACTGAGGGAAAGAGAAACAAGAAGAAAAAGTCGGCTGTGATTTTTTTTTTCCACAAACTGGTACCAAACGAAAAGGTCAAATACCTGGGGGACTATGGGTTCTCTTTACAGAGAATAGTTCCGTGAGCTTTATCAAGCAAAACAAGGGCATGGAGTTGGAATATCACATCACAAGAATAATATTGTATGATTCGATGCATGTGGCAACATGCATCTCGTGTGTATAGATCTGGGCAAGGAATTGATGATGGAATTTCTCCCAACTATGAAGAGAGGAGAATTAAAAGCAAGCTAGCAGTTCTTCGAGCTGAATTGGAGTGCATGAAAATAGAAAATTAGTATCTTAGAGACTTGCTAAATCAGGGCTTTGGGAGAATATGATAATGCGAATGCACATATGGATGCTGAGTTTAATTCCGACGATTGGTCGTATGACACGGATCCAGATTTAAGAGGTGTTAGGATAATAGGATGGGTTGTTGTAGGTTGAGTTGTTTTTATTATTGTGGCTGGATTAATATGGGAGTATACACACCTACCACCACCTCCTCCTCCTCCTGTGGATGCTTCTGCTAGTGTGGATGAACTGGAGCCGAGTCCGGGAATACCTAACCAATTCATTAGTTTTGCAAGTTCCGGAAAGATTGGAAGCGAATGGGGCGACTTCAGGGTTCGTCCATCTCAGTGGTTAGTAATTTCAGATGATGTCAGCAGGCAGTGAATATATTTGGCCTAATATGTGTATATGGAACATGAAGATACATATTATTTTATAATAATAATGAAGGTATGTAGGTTACTTCTTATTTGTTAGAAACTTATATTTATTATTATTTGGTTTAATTAGTTCGAGCGGAAGAAATTTAGAGAGTTGTATTTAGAATATAAATTTTAGAGTATTAATAATTGATATAATGCGATGATTAAAGGCATATTAAATAGATTATGAATTATTTTGGGAATTATTAGTTTGGATTATTTTAATTTGAGGTGAATATGTTTAGGTTGTGAATGACGTTTCGTATTTGATATCGTTGGCATTTGAGGGTAAGATTTGGTGGAGTGTGCTTTAAATGGTTTAGAAGTATCAGGTACGGATTCCGTACTCTTTCTGCGATACTCTTGATAAATTTGATTTGTTCATTTTGTCGCTTGTTCGAATTTCGTTATTATTTCACATAATTGTTTCATGTGAAATAAATATATTAGTTTCATTTTAGAGTTGATACATATGACTCGTATTTGTACTCTTTGAATTAGGTTATCATGTTTAATATTTATTTTTGATAATTGTAGAGCGGTACATGTTGTTACCTTCTTTTGAGACATTGTGACCATAATTTGATTTGGTTCAACATGTACATATAGAACCCTTTTGTTGGTTTTATGTCGCATGTGTTGTGACATGGTATTTTTGTTAGAATATACCGTAGGGTATACCTGAGCTATAACCACCTGTGGGGGTACCACAAGCATGTCGTCTTGGCACGAGAGGCATGACACTTTCCGTGGCGGTGTGATTAGTCCACGGCGTCTCCATTTTGGGCTCCGGAGTAAATGGGCCATTTGGTGTTTTGTTGTGGGAGGCGTATGGGTTAACCCTAGTTTTCTGTTCTGCGGATTGGTGATGTTGTGCCAAACACACCTATCCGATTTGCATACATTTGGATTCGCAGTCCAATGTGTGACTTGCTTGTGTGGCATCATTTGACTTGCATGTGTGGCATGGTTTTGACTTGCCTGTGTGGCATCATTTGACTTGCCTGTGTGGCATGGTTTTGACTTGCCTGTGTGGCATTATTTTGACTTGCCTGTGTGGCATTGTTTTGACTTGTCTGTGTGACAAGATATATTTCTGAGCTCAATCGGTATGAAATAACCCCAGCCATTTGTTTCAGCCTATTATTTTATGGTATTAGTTTTGTTCGTTTCGTTTCAGTTTGTTTCGTCTCCTTTCAATTGATTGGGTTAGTTATTTCAGTTCATTATTTTCTTTACTCCTCCGTTTGTTTCGTTATTCCCGTTGGTTTAGATATATTCTATTTATATCTTTGGAGTTTATTTTTGTCAGAGGCAATATTTTGTCTATGTTGATTTCGTATTTCAGTTGTATATCTTTTGTACCTTTATATCCGTACTGGGCAATTGGCTCATGCTGTGTTTTTCTTCCGGCAGGTTTGCAGGGGTGATTCAGGGCTAGTGTAATGAGAGAGTTGTCTTTGACCATCTAGGTGGATTCGAATTTTAGGTTTCGAATATTTTGACTCTATGTTGAGAATCGTATTTAATGCCTTATTGATGGTTATCATTATTTCATATTTGAAGTCTTTAGTGCTCTGTTTAATAATATTGAGGTTTGTTATGCTTTGCACGTGACCCTCCCTTTCCTCTTCGGGAAGGGGGTGTTACATGAATAATATTAAATGGAGTTTAAAAGAGGAATAATGAAATGTTAATACTAAATGGATTTTAATAATATTAGTAAATGAATTTAATGTTATTATATAATGAATAATATTAAATGGAGTTTATAATATAATGATTAATGTTATTATCTTCGTTAAATATTCGTTGAAATATTATTTTCTGTTTTTTGTTCTAATCATTTTTGATACATGAATATTATTCTTGAATTTTACTCCATAATTGGTGATCATGTTGACAATTTGGATATTCTTGAACTCTGGATAAATTGTATTATAAATGTTTAATATTTATCCTTTATATCATTTGATTGATTCTTTATATCATTGTCATCATTCTCATGCTTATATTGTGTTGAAAGTCATTTATGGCCAGTAGTGCATAGATGGACTTGGTATGATTATGACCAGGGATTATTCGGTATAATCATGACCGTAATATTACAAATAATGTGGTGAAAGCATCTATGACCAGTAATGCATAGATGGACATGGTATGATTATGACCAGAGATTATTCGGTATAATCATGACCGTAATGTTACATATGATGTGGTAAAAGTCATCTTTGGCCCGTAGTGAATAAATGGACTTGGTATTATTATGACCAGAGATTATTCGGTATAATCATGACCATAATTGAAAACACAAATATCCTTGGCCCATAGTGCATGGATAATTCTTGGTCGTGATACTATTAAGCTGAGTCTCAACATTATTGGTTTTTCAGTTGTATATCTTTGGCCTGTAGTGCAAAGATGGACTGTTGATTTACTTGATTATAAATATAAATTGTGATTTAATTATAATATGTGGTGGTTCAGGTGAAGATAGGTGATGAGAGTTCTCTTTGTCTTGAGTATAGCAAAGAACTGTTGATGAGTATTACAGGAATGAAATATTAACGACGGACTTTTAATCCAGAGGAAATAGTAGACATTATGTTTTACTTGACTTTTCTAATGGATTGCTTATTCCGCTGTAATTAAACTTGCTGTCTATTATATTCTATCAGTTGTTATACTGTTGAAGGCTAACGATAATTTATTCTGCATTATCTTAGTCAGAATATTTCTTTCTGGGCTAGTTGAGCTCACCCTTTCTTTCACTATTCTCTTCAAGAAATGAGAATATAACTGGGACAAGTCGGGGAATGGATTGATGGTCCAGATGGTTGCATTAGTAGTCCTCACTATTCTGTGAAATAGTGTGATAATAAATGTAATGAGGACTCCATTGAGTTTGAATATTGTCTAGAAGACAATTTTCGTGTAAAAACTCTTAGCTACGCTTTTGTCGAATTATATTAATTAAGTTTGTATTTGATTTCTGTACCATGTATCTGGGGACTCAAGATGGGTGATGTATACCTATTTTGGGGGCGTCACAGCTAACTGTCAAAGAAGTCATCTGTACGGGCCGTGTCATAAGACCATCCAGGGGTCAATGCTGAATATCTCTGGACATACATACATATACATAACATAATAACATGCATGATACAATAGATGGCAATATGATATAGGGAATGGAAAACTGTACATAATCTAATACATCTCTGTACAGCTAAAATACAGGGAAATGGGGAAAAACTGCCCTACATCTAACAGAGTCCTATCAAAAGATATAGCGAGAATGGGGTGAAGCTACCCAATGTCTAACAGAGGCCTATCAAAAGAGATAACGAGAATATACATCAGAAGAAGTCAATGGTGTCAATGTCTACATCATCAATCTTGTCCACTTGATGTAACTCCTCCTAAGTAACTGGATCTCTATCTACAGGGATGTCAGGCCTATACAAGGGAGGATCTGCATCGGCAAAACCATATGGGTCACCTGAGGGGCCAGCGCCAGAGCTGGAAGGATCAAAATTATCTGCCTCTAAAGGATCTCTACCCAAGTGCCGGATAAAGAAATGTGCTCGGTCCAATTGTCGGGTCAAACTATCAACTTGTGTCACATGAGTCAGATCTTTGACACAGGCTAGCCGTCATCATCACGGATCCTGGAGCCATATCCCCCATAAACTGAGTGGTGTGGGTCTGGGCTCCAATGGTACGAGGGAACCACCAATGCTAGACCATCTCTTGAGTGCAGGGACCCTCTGATAATGTGAAACCGTCAACCCCCAACAATGGGATATCAATGATGGGTGACTGTGAAACAGGCCAATAACGCTTGGAAGGAGGTAAGATAGGCATGCAAATCTCTTATGTAGTGCTCTTGATAGCACGCTCTCCTAAGTAGAGCTCCTATCTGTGTAGAGAGATATCCTACAGGTGGAAATCACATGCTCGACACCAGTTGGGTACCCATCCTCAAATCTAATGCTGAAATGCTCCCCAGAGTAGGGAACCCATGTGATGACATCTGTTGTCAACAACTCCAGCTGTAGGCGGCAATGAGTAAAACCCTCATTAACAGGGACCTCCGCCAGTATAGAATAATGCCATCTCTGTCCTAGTGGATAAGTGTCTAAACCTAACACACTCAAAGGACGTAAACATGGAAGCCTCTCATAGGCCCAAAACTGCCAACACAAAGGCAAACATCTGTTGTCAGTCAACACTCTTAACCTATACATGGGAAAAGACAAGAGAAACACTCACCAGCAGAAATGGGTAGAATCATAACTAAGCCTTGGTCAAGCCCTGCGATCGCATGCGCATTCCCCTGAGGAAATAGGTGAAGGTGTAGGAACCCCAATCATAATCTCCTATATGGTCCACGCGTCAAGTGACGCTGATCAAATCGAAGGACACCGTAGAAGAGTTATCTGCTATGAAGCAAACCCTAATGATCATCAGGAACAATCACCGAAGAATGCGATCCCTGACTCTCACGTAATCGGGTGTGGGCTCACTCAATAACCCGCTCATAGCATCTACGTTCAGTGGACCTGTATGTACAGTCCTGACCTTGAGCGCTCCATCTGGAACTCCCAACAAGGATTTGACGGTAGAAGGGGTAATATCCACTATACAAGGCACTGGATCCCCTCCAAACCCCATACCTATGATAAACCGCCAATCCGTTGGCATCATCATCACCTCACAGTCCAGCAAATGGAGTGACTGAGTCTGGTGAAACCAGCGCTCAGACAATGCCCTGAGATAACCCCAGGGACAACAACGAGGAAAAATGGAAAAGAACGTCTCAAATCCCTAGCCATGTACAATCGCTCCATCGTGCAAAGCCTAATACATAGAGTGGATGCTGAACCAGTTCCCTCGAGGCTGTGTAAAGCCAGGAACCTACATCAAATGCAGATCAACATCAGAATCCTTTACTCCTCATCAATAAGAAATAAAGAAGATTAAGATCTAACTTTATACCTCGTTTGTGTGCAGGTAGACTGAAGTGTTATGCCTAGTTTGCACCTATATACAAAGGGTTTGAATTTGTATAAAAGTTCAATTTTAACAAGATATAGCAGGGATGTTTTGTAAAAGTGGTTTTTCAAACCCTTATGCTCAATAGAAATTGAGGCCTTTGATACTTCAATTTTATTATATGTTCAGCTTGATTGCTTTTTTTTTGAGATGCGAAACATGTTCAAGAAAATAATGTACAATGCAGTGCCGAATTCCTTGTGGGTATGAGAACCATCTAAGGAAATTCAAACACCGTGAATAATTTATAAGTTGATTATAGCTGAAAATGTCCATCACGGGAACCGAATCTAGATTCAGGAGACTGAATCCGTGATCACATGATTCCTAGGCTCACATGATGCCGCAGTTATATACATAAAAGCTATAAATATATATTTACAAACGATCGACCACCACAAAGTAAACTTCATGGGGGATTGGAAATGTAATTATATAAAAGCGGTAAATATATATAGAGAGAGAGAGACAACCACCACGAAGCATCTCCATGGGGGATCAAAAATGTAAATAAAGCAATAAAAATGATCAACCGCCACGAAGTAAACTCCAGACTTGACAGAAATGTGTGTGTGTGTGTGTATATATATATATCAAATAGGATCAGGTGCGTGAGTCCGCATTTTGTTAAAATTCGATTTTTTTTTTAAATTTTTTTTGCTTTTTTTTAAAACAAGTAAAAAATAAGTTTAATATTTTATGGAACTGATTTTTTTTTCATAATACAGTATTTTGGGTGTGATCTAAATACATATAAAAAAATAGGTTTGTAGTGACTGTACAGACCTATTTTATTATATGTATCCAAATCACACCCAAAATACTGTATTATGGAAAAAATTTAGTTCCATAAAATATTAAACTTTTTTTTAGTTGTTTTAAAAAAAACCAAAAAAAAATTCCGTATTTTAACATAATACGGACTTCCGCACCTGATCCTGTTTCATATATATATATATATATATAAAGAAATAAAAAGCCATGGACCGAAGTCCGGGTATACACACGGAACAGATTCTCAACGTGAAGAACTGTATGTTCACAATGTGGAGAAAGGCTTTAAAAAGTGTAAAAAAACTTACAATGGACTGCCAAAGAAGACTTCAATAGCTTTAAATGGATGAACACTCGGTTCCCACCGGTATAAAATGACAAAATATAAGCTCACAAGTGTTTAAAATGAGAAAGCACTCAGTTTATAGTGTGTACAGAGCAAATTGAACAAGGCTTCCTCGCCTTTTCTCTCTACTAAATGGCCACCCCAAGCCCTCTATTTATAGAGTGGGGAGCCGCAGGTGCACCTGCGGTTGCCTGGGGTGCCTCGAGTTCTATGAGTCATGTCGTCTCGAAGTACGTGAACGCATACAACGTGATGTCTGCTCAAACTTTCAGAACTTCAATTCGGGCATCCGATTGAGGTGTGTAAGATCTTTTTCGGAGTGCTATTGTTGAGATATACACAATGACATGGGATTAGAGGTTATACAAAGTCAGGAATATGGGACCATGCACTGGGTCTTAAAGTCTTCTTTAAATTCTATTCGGTGTGCTGTCCTGTGTAGTAGTCACTTGGGATTGGAGCTATTGGTTCTTGTAGGATTTTTTTTATATGTATGTTGAACTATTGTTGAGACGGTGTAGATGTATGATCGAGGTGGCAAAATGATGATTTTACCCCTCACTGGGGTTATCTTCGGTCTGGGATGATTTAGCAGTCGTTGCTCAGGGTTATCTCTGACATTGGGTTGCTGCAAGTGCTGAATGTCCTTAGGGTTATCTCTGAGGTTTTCCTGACCTCCCGAGTTGTCTCCAGGGTTGGGACTGAGTGCCTCGGGGTTATCTCTGAGGTTGAACCTGGCTACAAAGTTTGAAATGAGCTTTTTCGGGGTTATCTCCGGAACTGCAACTGCACTCCTCGGGGTTATCTCTGAGGTTGAAACTGAAACACCCAGTGTTGTTTCCGAGATAGGAACTGAATATCTCGGGGTTGTCTCCTAGATGGAACTGCCTTCTTCGATGTTATTTCTAGAACTGGAACTGCATCCCTCGATGTTATCTCCGAGGTTGAGGCGAAAACTCCCGATGTTTTTTTGGAATTGTAACTTAGTATCTCGGGGTTATCTCTAAGATTGAGCTAAGCTGTCCTCCAGGGTTATCTCTGAAAGATGATTCTGCCCTCTTGCAAATGTTAGTAATAGGAATGCAAATTTTTGGGTGTCTACAGATGCCCCTCTTTATCATATGCATGCAACACAATGGCATGGATAGGATAAAGAATACTAGACACTTGAAATGCCAAGATATAATGATGTAATGTACTACAACATGATGTAAATATATTATGTGTGTGGTTTGTTGGATTGTTCTCCAATGGGCTGTGATGACTGTTTACTCCATAACTTTTGACGAGGACTTAATTTGTCACTGAAGACCCTGATGAACTATCTTGGACATGTGATCTAGTGTTCTCAGGAACTTCCAGGATGTTGACGTTGGGGTTATCACCAAAGTCCTTAATCCTTGGTACAGACTTTCCACTAAGGATGTATCTCTCATGTACAAGAGACTCTATGGGATAGAGCTTGGTCTGTTGAAGATGTGTATAACATATTCCATCATCGGTCCTCCCTAATGAGGATGTTCTTCCCTGGTTTGCATTGCTAGGTACTTTCCAGTTTTCTACTGGAGTTACTGC
Source organism: Panax japonicus (assembly GCA_020205505.1). NCBI lineage: Eukaryota > Viridiplantae > Streptophyta > Magnoliopsida > Apiales > Araliaceae > Panax > Panax japonicus. Next base: position 43,363,818 of record CM035110.1, on the reverse strand, counting down.
CAACAGTCTGTGTCATCAGGGTTAACTGACCATCGCTGAAATGTTCATCAATGGATGAGATCCATGCTGGGGATATTGTCAAGGTTACTTAACCTTCATTTATGTGTGCATCAACGGCTGAGATCATCGGATAGTTTCTGACTCTTGGATGGATTTACTAGCCATCGACTGAATGTCGTCAAGGTTACTTGACCTTCATTGACGTGTACATCAACGGATGAATTGTATGAAGTTTCCACTAGGGGGAAATATTTTAGGGTTACGACCCAGAACTGATGTCATCGGACCTTCGTGAGGTATTTCTGAGTGTAATTTGCAACATCTGTGACCATCAGTATAGTGAACCCTGTGTCTGGGAGAATACCAATGAGCGATATGTAGACATGTAGTTTGGCCTGTGAAAACTAGAATTTCAGGCTCTTCCGCTCAATTGCGTAGCATTTTTATTCATGATTTGCCATTTTTAGCTTGTAAGACCTCTTTTACAACTCGAACTGAACTGAGCCGGAGGGGTGGTGTGACACCCCCAAATCCGGGTACTCCAATTCCACGGGATTTAGTGTTCACTGTACAAAAATCATCTATCTATCTACCCATAATAAATGCAAACCATGCAAGAGATAGAAATAAATCCTCTCCTTAAGGAGTTACATCATCTGAATTAAATACATAAATCCCAGGTCATACTAACCTTAAATCTCAAATGCGGAAATATAAACAAATAACAGTCTTACACAACATTAACATTAGTCTGAAACATAAATACATAATCACATAAGCAAAAAGTCTTGATCACCTGTTAACCTTGCCCTTGCCTTTACTAGTAGAAGGCTCGTCGGACCATTCGTTCTTAACTGCAATGTTATTATTATGCAAGAGTGAGTATAGTTGCCCACAAGTATAATAGTACAAAAATAAAATAATAACATGCGAGTGAATCAAAAACTTCTGTAAAAAGAAAACTCGACTTTTGAATTAAGAATGAATAATAAGAATCAAAAGAACTTTTGAGGGTTATAAGACCTTGAACTATGTCCTAGGTTGTCAAGTGTTATACTTGAAACCTTTAACAGTCATAAGACTGTGGACTCTTCTTCTCGTACTTAGGGGGATCAAACCTTAGTACCATACTGTGCACAATATCTTAACGCTAAAGCGTAAATAATCCCCTATTAAAGGGTTGTTCATCTCAGTTTGACATTGGAGTCTGCACCAAAGGAAGTTTTGTTTGGATAAGCTCAATAAAAGTTTTAGAATTTATAACACTCATCAACTGTGGACTAGTCGAATCAATAAGGGTTCGCTAGTCTTACAAGGTTCAACAATAATTGATAATCAATTTGAAAAATAAAATTCAAGGTGTATACAATCGAATAAGTATTGTATAACAAGAATCGTGCTTTTAAAGAATGATAAGATCTAATATGAAATCTTGACTTGAACAATAATAAACAAGATAGAATAATAAACTTGCTTTATGTAAAGAATCAAGGTTTAGGAACTTGCCTCGTGTGTAGGCTAAACGATTACTACTTCCGTTCACCACAAGTCCTACACACATACCATATGTATTCACGACATTCATTAGTTACATTTTCACTTAATTATTTAATGTAAACTCCACTTTATTTAACAAATCATTACCCTTCTAATTTAATTACTTAATTAAATTAGAATATTTTTATTTCCTTACTATTATTACACTCGAATAAATTATTTCATAATAATTTCCATCAAATATTTATTTTATTCCATAAATATCTCAATTAAAATATTTAATTTATTTTATAAATATTTTAATACTAATTTTTATCGAATATTTATTTTACTCCATCAATATCTCAATTATAGTATTTATTTTATTTTATAAATATTTTAATAATAATTTCCATCAAATATTTATTTTATTCCATAAATATCTCAATTAAAATATTTATTTAATTTTATAAATATTTTAATAATAATTTTTATCGAATATTTATTTTACTCCATAAATATCTCAATTAAAATATTTATTTTATTTGATAAATATTTTAATTATTATTTTATTTTATTTTTGCCCGCCGGGGCGGGGTAATTTAGTTTGGTAACACCCGCCGGGAGCGGGGTTACCCGGACTTAGTTTCTGCAGTTTTTGTAGTTCACACGTAACAAGGTTGGGCCAAAAAATATCTCCCAAATTCACCTGTATGTTCTTGTGAAGAACACAGAGAACATGGCCATAACTTTCAATTTCCTTGTCTATATATTAATTTAAGCATACCCAAATACTATAATTCGTATATGATCATTACCCAACCTTTCTAACATGATTTTAACAACTTAATTTATATAATTACTTGAATCAAAACACATAATTTCACTGTTCTTTATGTTCTTGAAAGTTTTGAAAATAAAACATAAGAATTAACACTACGGGTTCGTTATAACACCAAATATGTCAATTCGAAGTTTGTTTTCTTCGTTTTTAACATGCATAATTATATAAAAGTGTAAAATTTAGGGATAATATATGATTGACATATTAATTTTGTGAGTAAGGGCTATATGGCCATATTTCTCTACTCTGTAATTTTAAAGCAATAATATACGTTATAATATTATGAAACTAATGATATGGAACCATACAATATATAATAAAACACATTATAACAATATCTTATCCCATATATACACGTAATTATTAATCTTTCCAATTACATGAATTTAACATAAACTTAAAAGCCAAAAACTTAAACCACGTAAGTTTGAGATTTGGGGAAGAAGAGGTTACCATATTATGAATGAATAAGAGTGACGTTCCTTCTCAGATTCTTCTTGACTCTCATAATTTCTCTTAACAATCCTCTGAATTTCTCTCTGTAATTTGGTTTTCTTATTTCTAGACTTAGAGAATAAAGAAGGAAAAAGACGTATATAAGAATTTAGAACTGACGCGTTGTGGAGGTCAGTTACCCATCATGGGTTAACTGCTACTAACTTCTCTTAGGGCCTCGTTTGGCTGGTAATAATAGGCTCCAAAACCATTTAATTTAATGATTATCTTATACTATTGTTTAAACCATGTCACACTCAATTGCACAATAAATCAAATATCTTATTTAATTTAATTTGAATAAAATATAATAATTTCTCATTTAATTCATATAGTCACATAATTAATTTTCTCGTTCATCAATTATGTCAAACTTATTAATTCTCTAATTAATTAAAATAATATTAGGCTTATTAAATACTTCTTTTAACTCAATAAGCTCAAATAAATACATACTTTGAAAAATAAAATTCTCCACATTAACTTAATTATATAACACATATAATTAAATTAATATACCGCAACTTCATCAATTAAGTATTTAATCTAATAATTGAATCCTCAAAAAATATTTATTTAATTCAATAAATATAAAAATTAAATTGCAAAATCTCGTTTATCACAGGTGGACCCCACCGAGGGGAGCTACAGGTACACCTGGAGCCAACTGTGGGTGGCCTTAATTGGCCTATTACTTTCACAAGTCATTTTTAAGCCGCGCCACACAGAGAATCCGAGAGCTCTTCTTCAGATCTGCTGAGTTCAGGCGTCTTTCTGTAAAATCTGTCACCGTACAAGTGTTCTACACTGCTCTGGTAACATTTGTATGTCTTCTTTTCCAATTTTTATCCGTTGGAAAATGACTTATCACATTGTAGGAGGGCAGAATCGTCTTCCAGAGATAACCCTGGGAGTCAAATCAACTCAATTCCGAAGACAACCCCGGAATCCTTAGTTTTCCATCTCGCAGATGACCTCGAGATGTCCAGCTCCAGTCACGGAAACAATACCAGGAGTTTCAACTTCAACCTCAGAGACAAACCCAAGGAATACAGTTCCAGTCCCAGAAACAACACTAGGAGTTGCAGTTCTAAACCTTGAAAACAACACTGAGGAATACAGTTGCAATTTCAGAGATAACCCCAGAAAAGCTCATTTCAACCCAACAATCACCTTCAACCTCAGAGATAACCCCGATGCACTCAATCCCCAAACCCAGAGATAATCCTGAGAGGTCAGGCACACCTTAGAGACAACCCTGAGGACATTCAGCACTTGCAGCAGCCTAATCTCAGAGATAACCCTGAGCAACGACTGCTATATCAGCCCAAACTGGAGATAACCTTGGTGAGGGGCAAAATTATCATTTTGCCACCTTGATCGCACATGTACACCATCTCAACACATTTCAACATACATTCTACATAGCAGTGCCCTACAAGAACCTATAGCTCTAATCCCGAGTGACAACTACACGTGACAACACACCGGATAGAATTTGAAGAATTAAAGACCAAGGGCATGGTCCCATCTTCCTTACTTCGCACAACCTCTAATCCCATGTCATTTGTGTAGCTCTTGACAACAACACTCTCAAAAAGGTCTTATACACCTCAATCGGATGCCCGAATTGAAGTTCTGAAAGTTTATGCGGACATTAAGTTGCATACGTGCACGTAATTCGAAATGACAAGACCTACCGAGTTCGGGGCACCCCGGGGAGCCGTAGGTGCATCTGCGGCTCCCCCCTCCATAAATAGAGGGCTTGGGGTGGCAATTTTGTAAGAGAAAAAGGTGAGGAAGCCCTATCCAATTTCCTCTATACACACTATAAATTGAGTGCTTTTCTCATTTTAAACACTTGTGAGCTCATATATTGCTATTTTTTTTACCGGTGGGAACCGAATTTTCATCTATTTAAAGCTATTGAAGTCTTCTTTGGCAGTCCACTGTAAGCCTTCTTATACTTTTTCAAGCCTTTTTCCACTACTGTGCACACACTGTTCTTCACATTGAGAGTCATGTTGCGTGTGTATGCCGGGACTTTGGTCCGTGGCTTTTTATTTCATTTTATATATATATTTATATATATGGACTTACATTATCGAGTTATGCCTCGATTGAGCCCGGACTCACATCCGGAAAATTTATTTCTTATATATATATATATATAAACAAACTATGGTCGAACTTTGTTCGATGTGCCTGGACTCACGTCCGGAGCGTTTATTGATTATATATATATATATATATATATATATATATATATATATATATATATATACGTGAGTCCAGGATCATCGAACAGAGTTCGACCATAGTTTGTTTATATATATATATATACATATATATAAACTATTGTCGAACTCTGTGTGATGAGCCTGAATTTTATATCCAATTATATATATATATGTGCATTTCTATCAGGCATGGAGTTTACTTTGTGGCCTTTTACTGCTTTATTTATATTTAGTCCTGCCTAGAATTTACTTCGTGGCGGTTGATTATTTTTACTGCTTTATTTACATTTTGTCCCGCTTGGAGTTTATTTCGTGGCAGTTGATCGTCTTTACTGATTTATTTACATTTCTAATCCCCATGGAGGTGCTTCGTGGTGGTTGATCATGTCTCTCTCTATATATATTTAGCGCTTTTATATATTTACATTTCCAGTCCCCCCCATGAAGTTCACTTCGTGGTGGTTGACCGTTTGTATATATATATATATATATATGTATATATAGCTTTTATTTATATAACTGTTTACAGCTTTCATACAAACTGCTACATCATGTGAGCCTAGGAATCATATGATCACAGATTCAGTCTCCTGAATCTAGATTCGGTTCCCGTGATGGATATTTTTGGCTGTAATCAGCTTGTACATTATTTACTGTTTTCGATTTTTATTAGATGGCTCTCATGCCCAGAAGGAATTCGACATTGCTATATATATTATTTTCTCGAAGATGCTTCGCATTTCAAAAATAAAAGCAATCAAACCGAACACTTAATAAAATTAAAGTATCAAAGGCCTCAATTACTATTGAGCATATGGGTTTGAAAAACCTCTTTTACAAAACATCACTGCTATATATTGTTAAAAACTGAATTTTTACACAAATTCAAACCCTTTGTATATAGGTGCTTGCTAGGCATATATAACATTACTTCCAAATAACTGCACATTGACCCACACACACACACATTCATATAACAATTTAATTAAAAAGTGGCGGTCACCGTGATAATAGATGTCGAGAGGTGCCTAACACCTTCCCTCCGCATAATCAAGACCCCGCACCCTAACGAATCTTGGTTTCACAGACCTGCCAAATAATGTCACATCACTGGGTCAATGTGTAAAACTTTTATCGGTTGAGTTGGTACAACCATTTAAAAATACCAACAGGCAAATCTTACAGTCCAATCGTTGACATATACATGTCGGACCTTTTCACAACTTATTTTTTCAAACAAATCTCACCTAACATGAGAACACTAAAAGACAATAACGGAAGAGGGACAATAAAAATCCCGAAGTCGACACACATGAAATGTGTCTAAACACATAGTAGTGAATATGCATGCTTATATGACTTGATAACAAATATTCAATGTGACGCCCCCAAAATAGGTATACATCACCCATTTTGAGTCGCAAAACATATGGTACAGAAATAACTACAACTTTATTAATACAATTGTCGTGCGAAATATGACAAAACATAAACTGTGAGTTTAAATACAAATATTATCTTCTAGACAATATCCACACTCAAATAAGTCCTCATTACAATTATCGATACACTATTTTACAAAATAGTGAGGACTACTATAACAACTGCCTTGGAATATCACTCCACACCCCGACTACTTCTTGCTATATTCTCGCTTCCTGAGAAGAAAAATGGAACAAAAAGGAAAATGGTGAGCTCAACTAGCCCAGTAAAGAATATTATGACTAAGATAATATAGAACAAATTATCGTTAGTCCTCAACACAGAAAAAATCTGATAGAATATAATAGACAACAAGTTTTAAATCAATATTCACAATGGAAATAACAATTCATTAGAAGAGTTAAGTAGAGGATGAAATCTACTATCATCTATGAATTTAAAAGTCCATCATTAATATTTTATCCCTGTAACATCAATCAATATTCATCTTGAATCAAATATTCATCTTTGCACTATAGGCCAAAGATATTCAATAGTTGGCCATGTTCATCTCAATACCAATTCATCTTTGCACTATGGGCCAAAGATATTCATTAGAAAATCATTCATCTTTGCACTACAGGCCAAATATATTCAGTTATATAATCATTTAGGACCGAGGATGATGAAAAATATTTTAAAGAAAATGAATCAAGTGAGACAAAAGAATAAATATTAAGGATTCGTACTTCGGTTTATCCATGTTTAAAAATACTCCATAATAAACCATTGTGGAGCAAAATTCAAGAATGAAGTTCAAAACATGGATATAATCAAAGCTAGTAATCATAATAAACAACTTGGACAAAGAAAAGAAAATTTTAATTTTTCTGTGAATAGTGCCGTATAAGTAAATAATGTCGTATACGTTAATAATGTTGTATACATGAATAATAACCCCGACACAAAAAGACAAGAATTTCACAAGAAAAATTTTACCAATATTCTGGCATAATGATATTGAAAGAAATAATATCATTTATAAAAAAATAACATCCCTTACCTTGAAAGAATAGTACTTCTAGCTGGAATATCAGATATAACGCTGAAATGAACTTGCACCGTATAGTAACACTCAAAGTATCAAAATACTCACAAGAATTCACTCGATAATATAGAGAGATAAAACTTTAGATTATGGTGTGATTTTCAATTCTAACTTAAGCACCCTATTTATAGGAAAATGCTTAGAACAAAAAAGCAAAAAATTTAATAAAATAATAATATATTTTTCTTAAACTTCCTACGCACACTAATTTAGTCCAAACATCAGCCACATCTCAACAAAAACAACAAAAAACGTTTTTCTCAATAAAATCATTTAAAACATCAAAAAAATCAATTATTCCAGAACTTCAATAATTCATAATAAATAGCCCCTTTTTCAAAAAAAAATGAATCTTATGTCCATTCCATAGGAAAGTAATTCTCTAAAACTTTGTAAGTTTAAGTTTTTTCAAATTCCACTCAGAAATTGAATTAAATCCTCATACGGACGATTTTACGGGCTATAATCCAATTTCAGTCACAAAATGGGGCCCACCAACATGTTTAACATGTTTTTAGCATTTATTGTAACAAAAATACTCCCTATCCTCATTTATTCATATATCACACATTCATTGTAAAAATATCACCATTATTATATTATTATAATATAATAATATATTTAAATGAATTATTTTATCAAAAAAGATAAAATATCAATTTTCAACAATTGTCACATTAAAAATTTTCTCCATCTATATCCACATAAAATGAATATTTTTCTTATCATATAAATCAATAATTAATTATTCAGAAATAATATTACAGAATCACAATACTGACAACCAGGCCGTTCCTAGGAAAGAGGGGGCTTTCCAATAAGGATTTTTCCTTACTGACGCACAATTAGGTGACCAAACCTCTCCTTAGACAGAACTTTCTAGACATTTCCAATAATGCTATCTAATAATATTATTCAAATTACATGAATTATTGATCTGATAATGGAAAATACCGTGTAGCGATAATTATTGAAACAACAATGATATAAAATATCAACGTAGCAATTATTGAATCAATAAAATAAAATATTAAACAGTAATTACTGTAAAAATTATTGAGTAGTGCATTCTTACGTAAGAATTAATAATTGGTGCAATACTGTGTGCTACTGTGTTTAAATCACCGGGCATTCCAAAAGTGTTAACATTAACAACTAAGCCGTTATTTATAAAAACTTATACTTGTCGTTTTCTTCATCCAATCGCTTTCTGTTATGGAGCGCACACAAGGCTGCGCCGTCGTACGAATATTCCCCGATAGTAAGAATATTCCACGACCTAAACGAATATTCCCCAACAACAATGAATATTTTATAACCACTTGTTTATTTGAAATATTTGCGCATTTTACCCATAACTAACCACATTAATCAAATCAACCCTTACTATTTCAAAATAATAAATGGCAAAATTCAATTTCATTTATAATAAGTTGGGGTCTTACAACCTCCCCTCTATGAAATTTCGTCTTCGAAATTGACATACGTACATGGTGTTTCGAAAAGGTGAGGATACTTTGCTTTCATTTTCGTTTCTAACTTCTAGGTCATTTCCTTGATAGCATGGTTCCTCCACAAAACTTTGACTTGTGGTATGACCTTTTTGCATAGGACATGCTCCTTCCTATCCAAGATCTTTACAGGTACCTCCTCGTACGTTAAATCTTTAGCTATTTCGTCTGGTTCTAACTCAATAACGTGGTTTGGGTTTTTCACATATTTACAAAGCACAGATATGTGAAAAATATTATGAACACGCGTCATACTTGGAGGTAACGCGAGTCTATAGGCCACATTTCCTACTCGGTCAAGATCTGAAATGGACCAATAATTCATGGATTGAGCTTTCCTCACTTCCAAAATCTTGTAACTCCCTTCCATGGAGCAACACGCAACAATACATGATCCCCAATATTAAATTCCACGTCCTTTCGATGAAGATCCGCATAACTCTTTTGTCGATCTTGTGCCGTTTGTATACGTTATCGAATCATTTGGATCTTTTCTATAGTAATACGTACCAACTCTGGTCCCAACAATGTTGCCTCACCCAGCTCATCCCAACATACTGGAGAGCGACACTTTCGTCCATACAATGCTTCGAATGGAGCCACACCTATACTTGCCTGATAGCTGTTGTTGTAGGAGAATTCCACCAATGGTAAATACTTATCCCAACTCCCTTTGAAGTCTAGGACACAGAGTCTTAATAGATCTTCAAGAGTTTGAATAGTCCTCTTTGATTGTCTGTCCGTTTGCGAATGGTATGCCGAACATAATCGTAAATCTGTGCCCATAGCTTTTTGCAAGCTAACCAAAAATCGTGAAGTAAATCTTGGGTCACGATCCAAAACTATGGATACTGGCATGCCATGTAATCTCACAATCTCATTTACATACATACGGACAAGACGTTCAAGGGAATAAGTTGCCCGTATCGGCAAGAAATGAGTATACTAAGTTAATCTATCAACAATAACCTAAATCGCATCTTTGCCTTGAGAAACTGTGGGAAGACCCGTAACGAAATCCATGGTAATGTGTTCCTACTTCCATTTTAGAATCTCAAATGGTTGCAATGGACCCTTAGGCACTTGATGCTCCGCCTTTACACGTTGACAAGTCAAACACCTCAAGATAAACTTCACGATCTCTCTCTTCATATTGTTCCACCAAAATGTATGTCGAAGATCATGATACATTTTAGTACTTCCAAGCTGAATTACAAACGGTGTATTGTGTGCCTCCATCATGATTTTGCACTTCAAATCAGAGTCGTTAGGAACACAGAGTCTGGAGTTGACTCAAAGTACTCCTTCTTTGTCGATTCTTGCTTCTGGGATAACACCTTCTTGCACTTTCTTCTTCATACGCATCAGCTCTGGCTTTGTGGCTTGAGTAACTTTAACTTTATCTATTAAAGCTGGTTCTATGCGTATACTTGAAATCATTGCATGGGTCCCCGGATTCTTGAATTCTATCTTCATCTTTTGTAAATCACACAAAATAGGCCTTTGTGTTGACAACATCACACTCGTTCCCGTATATGATCTTCTACTTAACGCGTCAACTACCACATTCATTTTTCTAGGATGGTATTGAATAGTGTGGTCGTAATCTTTCAATAGCTCGAGCCAACGTCGTTGCCGCATGTTGAGTTCCTTTTGGGTGAAGAAATATTTGAGGCTTTTATGGTCTGAATATATCTCCACTTTCTCCCCATATAGATAGTGCCTCTAGATCTTTAGCACGAAAATGACTGCTGCCAACTCTAGATCGTGAGTAGGATAATTCCTCTCATATTCTTTAAGTTGTCGCAAGACATAAGCTATGACTTTCCCATGTTGCATGAGAACACATCCTAACTCTTTGCCTGAAGCATCGCTGTAGATAACAAATCCATCCGAACCAGATGGTATTGTTAGAATAGGTGCCAAAATGAGTCCCCTTTTGAGCTCTTGGAAACTCTTCTCGCGTTCCTAACTCCATATGAATTTTGTATCTTTCCAAGTCAGCTGAGTTAATGAAGTAGTGATTCGAGAAAATCCTTCCACCAATCTTCGATAATAACCAGCTAAGCCCAGAAAGCTATGTACTTCGGTCATCGACTTCGATTGCTCCCAACTTTGTATTAGTTCAATCTTCTTTGGTTCAATAGATACTCCATGTTTTGACACCACGTGCCCAAGGAATGCTACTTCCTCAAGCCAGAACTCACATTTCTTCAACTTGGCATATAGCTTGATTTCACGAAGCCTTTGGAGTAACAGCTTCAAATGGTGCTCATGATCTTCACGACTTTTGGAATATATGTGGATGTCATCAATAAAGACAACAACGAACTAATCCAAATATTCATTAAATACTCGGTTCATCATATACATGAAAGCCGCAGGAGCATTAGTCAATCCAAAAGCCATGACTAAGAATTCATAATGCACGTACCGAGTTCTAAAGGCAGTCTTCGGAATATCCTCAGTTCTAATCTTTAATTGATGATATCCAGAATGAAGATCGATCTTTGAGAAGAATTGTGCTCTTTACAACTGGTCAAACATGTCATCAATGCGAGGTAGCGGATACCTATTCTTGATGGTGACATGGTTCAATTCTCGGTAGTCAATACAAAGTCGCATACTCCCGTCTTTCTTCTTTACGAATAAAATAGGAGCACCCCAAGGAGATGTACTAGGACGAATGAAACCGATGTCCAACAACTCCTGTAGTTGGACCTTTAACTCTTGAAGTTTAATAGGAGCCATTTGATATGGCGTTTTAGAAATAGGCTTTGTACCAGGTTCAAGGTCAATAAAGAATTCAACTTCACGTTCTGGAGGTAGACCGGGAAGTTCTTTAGGAAATACATCAGGAAATTTACTAACAACAGGAATATTTTTCAAATCTGACGTGTCTTTATTCAAATTCATGACATGGGCTAAGAAAGCTTGACATCCGTTTTTTAATATACGAATGACTTTATGGCTTGATATTGTAGTGATTGATTATAGTGGTTTAGTTGCTTGAATTCGCATAACAGGTTGGTTAGGAATATGAAAACTAACAACCTTATGAAAACAAACAATTTTGGCATGATGAGTAATTAACCAATCAATCCCTAAAATTACGTCAAATACAAGTATCTTTACAGAGATAAGATCAACATGTAATGTGATGGTGCCAACTTGGATCAAACAATATTTATAAATAGTGGATGTAATGAAAGTTTCTCCTAACGGAGTCTCCACAGATAGGTCAAAGTCTAATTTCTCTGGAGTCAAATTTAAACATTGAGCACAAGCAGGAGAGATAAATGAATGGGTAGAACCGGTATCTAGTAAGGTATAAACTTCACAAGAATTTATGATTAGCTTACCCATGATCACCTTGTTCGGGTTCCTCGTATTTTTGCAAGTCATGACAAACACTCTTCCAGGAACTGTCGACTTTGACTTTTCTGGGACAACCTTTTGAGTCATCATCCTCGCTGGACTTGGTTTCGCTATAGTATAATCTCGAGCGATATGTCCTTCTTTTCAACAATTATAACATACCTTAAACAATATATTGTGGGCAGTTTGGGCTGATATGTCCCTCTTTCCCGTATTTATAACATATGGCTGGTGGTCGTTCTCCTCCCTTAGAAATAGTTTATGCTGGTGCTGATGTCTTCACATTGTCATTGTTGTACCTTCTCTTTTTAAAATCTCCCCCCGACTCGCTTCTTTTATTATCATGGCCACGATTACCACCAGAGTGGTTACCGTTTTTGTCCATATTTTTCTTTCCCAGCTGGTTATCGTTGCTCCGATGACTGCTGTCACCGGTATGACCCTGGTTGTGGTCCCTCGGTTGAACGTACTCAGTTATCTCACTCTAATAATTGAGCCCTATTGACAACATCTGAATATAGAAAAAATTTATGAGAAATGAGATATTAACTTATATCGGGTTTCAAACCTCTCAGAAACATCCGCGTCATACGTTCCTTATTCTCTACCAAATGAGGTGCAAACCTAGATAACTCCGCGAACTTCGCCTCATACTGGGACACTGTCATGTTGTTCTGCTCCAGTCTAATAAACTCTAACTCCTTCATATGATGAATACTTTCAGGAAAATACTTGTCATTGAACAGTTTCTAAAATGTTTCCCAAGACATGTTGAGTGCGGCTGGCTGGGTATGCTACAAAGATTCCCACCAGTAATCTGCCTCATTACGGAACATAAAAGTGGCGAATGGAACCTTCTGTTCCTCCGTTCATCCCAAGACATCGAATATCTTGGTAATTTTCTTGACCCACGTCTCCGCCTTAATCGGATCTGGCTTTCCCCAGAATTCTGGTGGTCCCAACTCTTTGAACTGCTGGCTGTGACAAACCGTGCATTGCTATCATTTTCACCTGTATTTTGTACTTGAGTCTCCCCTGTCTGATTTTGCATGAACTGCAAAAAGCTTCTAAACATCCCTTCGTTCATCGTCTGGTCAGTGGTGTTGTTTACAGGAGGAACATTGTCGTCATGTTGCATGTTCTCTTGATGGGTGAGTAAAGGTGTCTCCACGGTCTCATTTACTCCACTGTTAACATTCTCAATTGCCATTCTCAAATACTGCCAAAAAATAAGGGTTAATTAAAGAAATTTACATGCAACATAATAACCCTATACTCTGACCAACCAACAAATAAGCTTAGGTAGGACATACTAGCGAAGGATTTACTCGTCTCTCCCCTCCTAGTTCTATTCCCCGATCTCCACCAGAAATCATATCCCTAAGCTCTGATACCAACTATGACGCCCCAAAATAGGTATACATCACCTATTCTGTGTCGCCAAACACATGGTACAGAAACAACTACAACTTTATTAATACAATTGTCATGCAAAATACGACAACACATAAACTGTGAGTTTAAATACAAATATTGTCTTCTAGAAAATATCCACACTCAAATAAGTCCTCATTACAATTATTGATACACTATTTTACAAAATAGTGAGGACTAATATAACAACTACCTTGGAACATCACTCCACACCCCGACTACTCCCCGCTATATTCCAACTTCCTGAGAAGAAAAATGGAACAAAAAGGAAAAGGGTGAGCTCAACCAGCCCAGTAAAGAATATTATGACTAAGATAATATAGAAAAAATTATCGTTAGTCCTTAACACGGATAAAATCTGATATAATATAATAGACAACATGTTTTAAATCAATATTCGCAGCTGAAATAACAATTCATTAGAAGAGTTAAGTAGAGGAAGAAATCTACTATCATCTATGAATTTAAAAGTTCATCATCAATATTTTATCACTGTAACATCAATCAATATTCATCTTTGCACTACAGGCAAAAGATATTCAATAGTTGGTCATGTTCATCTCAATATCTATTCATCTTTTCACTACGGGCCAAATATATTCATCAGAAAATCATTCATCTTTGCACTATAGACCAAAGATATTCAGTTATATCATCATTTAGGACTGAGGATGATGAAAAATATTTTAAAGAAAATGAATTTAGTGAGACAAAAGAATAAATATTAAGGATTCGTACTTTGGTTTATCCATGTTTAAAAATACTCCATAATAAACCATTGTAGAGCAAAATTCAAGAATGAAGTTCAAAATATGGATACAATCAAAGCTAGTAATCATAATAAACAACTTGGACAAAGAAAAGAAAAATTAATTTTTTTATAAATAGTGCCGTATACGTGAATAGTATCGTATACGTGAATAGTGCCATATACGTGAATAGTAACTCCGACACAAAAAGACAAGAATTTCACAAGAAAAATTTTACCAATATTCCGGCATAATGATATTGAAAGAAATAATATAATTTATAAAAAAATAACATCCCTTACCTCGAAAGAATAGTACTTCTGGCTGGAATATCAGATATAACGCTGAAAGGAACTTGCACCGTATAGTAACACTCAAAGTATCAAAATACTCACAAGAATACGCTCGATAATATATAGAGAGAAAACTTCATATTCTGGTGTGATTTTCAATTCTAACCTAAGCACCCTATTTATAGGAAAATGCTTAGAACACCAAAGCAGAAAATTTAATAAAATAATAATATATTTTTCTTAAACTTCCTACGCACACTAATTTAGTCCAAACATCAGCCACATCTCAACAATAACAACAAAAAATGTTTTTCTCAATAAAATCATTTAAAACTTCAAAAAAATCAATTATTCCGGAACTTCAATAATTCATAATAAATAGCCCCTTTTTCAAAAAAAAATTGAATCTTATGTCCATTCCATAGGAAAGTAATTCTCTAAAACTTTGTAAGTTTAAGTTTTTTTCAAATTCCACGCAGAAATTGATCGAAATCCTCATACGGACGATTTTACGGGCTATAATCCAATTTCAGTCACAAAATGGGGCCCACCAACATGTTTAACATGTTTTTAGCATTTATTGTAACAAAAATACTCACCCTCATTTATTCATATATCACACATTTATTTTGAAAATATCACCATTATTATATTATTATAATATAATAATATATTTAAATGAATTATTTTATCAGAAAAGATAAAATATCAATTTTTAATAATTGTCACATTAAAAAATTTCTCCATCTATATCCACATAAAATGAATATTTTCCTTATCATATAAATCAATAATTAATTATTCTGAAATAATATTACAGAATCACAATACTGACAACCAGGCCGTTCCTAGGAAAGAGGGGGCTTTCCAATAAGGATTTTTCCTTACTGGCGCGCAATTAGGTGACCAAACCTCTCCTTAGACAGAACTTTCTAGACATTGCCAATAATGCTATCTAATAATATTATTCAAATAACATGAATTATTAGTCTGATAATGGAAAATACTGTGTAGTGACAATTATTCAAACAACAATAATATAAAATATCAACGTAGCAATTATTGAATCAATAAAATAAAATATTGAATAGTAATTACTGTAACAATTATTGAGTAGTGCCTTCTTACGTAAGAATTAATAAATGGTGCAATATCGTGTGCTACTGTGTTTAAACCACCTGGTATTCTAATAGTGTTAACGATAACAACTATGCCATTATTTATAAAAACTTATACTTGTCGTTTTCTTCATCCATTCGCTTTTCGTTATGGGGCCCACACAAGGATGAGCCGCCGTACTAATATTCCCCGACAGTAAGAATATTCCACGACCAAACGAATATTCCCGAACAACAATGAATATTTTATAACCATTTGCTTATTTGAAATATTTGCGCATTTTACCCATAACTAACCACATTAATCAAATCAACCCTTACTATTTCAAAATAATAAATAACAAAATTCAATTTTATTTATAATAAATTGGGGTCTTACATTCAACATAGTAAATGTTAGTATTTAACCATGCTGAACATAATGATGTGAAAAAATTTGACTTTTAAAACAGTCAAATTAGTACCTTTTCCTGCTATCTCTTATCCTATTTGAGGACGAATGAGCAAAGGTTGTAAGGCAAAGTAATCCTGTTAATTAGGCTACCCTTACAGATTATGGCTTTGATATATCTATGCATGTAGGATATTTATGACTATAGGCAGGTGTGCTACTGAATGGCCACCTAGTCATGCCTATGTGCATGTGGACAGTACTGCTTATAGAGGAGACTCTGGTAAAAAAAATTCAAAATGTAGACATAGGGTAGTCATGCATTTTTAACTCTACTATAGACGTATGTTAAAGTAATGCATGCATGCACATAGTCATAAAATACATTTCAAAAAGCTCCAGGTTAGAATTTACCACACCCTTTCTGAGGTGATTTGGAGACTTGTGTCCAGATATATGGATCTGGATCAGCTGAGTAGTTCCTGCAGGACCACTTCAAGTGTACGATGGAGGGCTTTTGATGTGCCTCGACCCCATTCTTTTGGACAACCTTGTCTTTTGGCAGAGGCGGTGATTCGTCCTATTCGAGTTAATGTGTCAGATGTTGAGGACAAAGAGGAAGATATACCGATTGTGGACCTCGCTCCTACTGCTCATGTTCCCCATAGGGATTTCCCAGGCATTCAGGTGACGATCCCAGAACTTCTGGATGATTTGAGTCAACACCCCTCAGTTTACTTGCATGCAAACGAGGTACAAGCTTGATTTTGATCTTCCTTCTTTCCTAGTGGTGAGGAGTAAAGATTCTGATGTTAATCTATTTTGTGATATATGTTCGCGGCTTTACGCATCCTAGAGGGAACTTGTTTAGCATTCACTCCACATATCAAGATCTACATCCTGATTATTGAGCGATTGTGCATGGCTGAGGCTTTGAGGTGTTCTTTTTCATCCTCCCCCATCGTTGTCCCTAGGGTTATCTCAGGGCGTTGTCTAAGCGCTGGTTTTACCAGACTCAGTCTCTCCATTTGTTAGACTATGAGGTGATGATGATGCTGATGAATTGGCAGTTTATCATAAGTATGGAGTTTAGAGGGGCGCTAGTGCCTTGTACGGCGAGCATTACTCCGACTGCCGTTAAATCATTGCTAGTAGTGCCGACTGAAGCGCTCAAAGGCAGGACCATTTGTACAGGTCCTTTGAGTGTAGATGTTATGAATGGGCTGTTGAGTGAGCCTATACCTGATGATGTGAGAGTCAGGGATCACATTCTTTGGCGATTGTTCCTGGTGATCATTAGGGGATGTTTCGTAGCGGATAACTCTTCCACGGTATCATTCGCTTGGTCAGCATCACACGAGATGTGGACCGTATTAGAGAGTATGACTAGGGTTCCTACACCTTAGCATATTTCCTCAGGGACATGCACATGCATTCGCAGGGCTTGACGGAGGCTTGGCTAGGATTTTACCCATTTCTGCTGGTGAGTATTTCTCTTTTGATTTCCCATGTATAAGTTAATAGTGTTGATGGACAACAGACGTTTACCTTTATGTTAACAGTTTTGGGCCTATGAGAGGCTCCTGTGCTTGCATCCTTTGAGTGTGTTAAGTTTAGATACCTATCCACAAGGACGACGATGGCATCACTCCATATTGACGAAAGTCCCTATAGCTGAGGGTTTCACTCATTGTCGTCTATAGTTGGTGTTGTTGACAGCTGATGCTATCATATGGATTCCCTATTTTGGGGAGCATTTGACCATTGGGTTTAAGAATGGATACCCGACTGGTGTCGAGTACGTGATATCTACCCGTAGGATTCCTCTATTCACAGATGTAGGATGGGAGCTCTATTTAGGAGAGCGTGCTATTAAGAGCACTACATGAGAGATTCGTGTACCGATCTTGCCTCCTACCAGGCATTATTGTTCTATGTCGTAGTCACCTGTCAGTGATATTCCATTGATGGGCGTTGACGACTTTATATTGTCTGAGGGTCCATATACTCAGGAGATGTTCTATCGCTGGTGGTCCCCTCGTACCATCGGAGCCCAGACCCGAGCCACTCAGTTTATGGGCGATATGGTTCCTGGATCTGTGATGATGATGGATTGGATTGACTATGTTTGAGATCTAACTCATTTGACATAGATTGACATCTTGACCCAAAAGATGGACCGAGCACATTTTTTCATCCGGCATTTGCGCAGAGATCCTTCAGAGGTAGAAACTTTTGATCCTTCTAGCTCAGGCTCTATCCCCTAAGGTGACCTATATGGCTTTGCCAGTGCAGATCCTCTATTATATAGGCCTGACATTCTCGTTGATAGAGATCCAATGACTCAGGAGGAGTTACATCAGGTGAACGTGATTGATGATGTAGACATTGACACCACTATTTTTTTCTGATGTGTATTGTCGCTATATCTTTTGATAGGTCTTTGTTAGACACAGGGTGGCTGTGCCCCATTCTCTCTATATCTTTTGATAGGCCACTATTAGTCGTTGGGCATCTGTGCCCCATTTCCCTGTATTTTTAGCTGTACACAGAGATGATGTATTAGATGATGATGTACTTGGGAATGTATGTACTGTTATTCCCTACATCATATTGCCATCTATTGTTTATCATGAATGTATCCTTTTATGTATATGTATGTATGTCCAAAGGATATTCAACATTGACCTCTGGATGGTCTTATGATACAGCCCACACATATGTCTTCTTCGACAGTTAGCCACATTGATCACACCTCAACAGTGTTGGTAGCCTCCCATTTGAGGTCGTGGTATGATAGTTTGTCACCTCCAGGCCGGGTGAAAGTAGATAAGTTATTACAAGCATTCCATGACCCTCCTGGTGTTCCAGGTTCCTAAGGGTTTTGTAGAGGTTATGTTGGGGCATTGGGTACCAGAGAGACAGGTTTTCCAATTTGGGACCCAGGAGTTGACTCACACTTTGGAGGAGTATGAGCGGTTGACGGGTTTGCCCTTAGATAGACCTTACGCTCGGATGGCTATCGGCGATATGAGCCAGCAGTTCATGACCCTCACCGGGTTGAGGCGTAGAGTATTACACGATGAGATTACATCCAGTCATGTGGTATCCCATCATTTTTTGATAGACAGATTTGGCTCATCGAACGATTATGCATGGCATTCTTGGGATTTCATTATGCCAGAGGATCAGTGTCGTATAGCCAGAGTAAACATATTACTGATGTGTGTATTGTTATATGTGTATATGCCACGATATATGGATGAGCTGGATATTGGCGTTATCATGGCAGTGAGAGCTCTCAAGGAGGGTCATACCATTGTGCCTAAGATCGTGACAGAGACATTGAGATCAACCACATATTTTCGCACCCACCCTGTAAGGGTATTTATAGGCAGCTCAGTCATGTTGTGACGCCCCCAAATCCAGGTCCCTTCGAACCTCGAATCTGGTCTGCCACGATACAACTATCGTCAAAATATTATATCTTTTATTCATAACTTAATGAATATAACTTCACTTATTACAATTTAGAATATAAATTCCTTCCATTTCCAGAATCTATGTATAATGACCCCAACTATTATAAGTTTCAAATATTAGTCATTTACCATTCTTATTTTACATCATATTCAATGTTATATAAATATACGAAATAATTTAAACTTTTTCAATCTTCTTTGAAAAATCTTTTATTGATTTCTTAACTTGAATCAATTACAAATCCCTGAATCAAATTATGCAATGATTCATTCTTTTCAATTACTGTATAAATATTTACATCTCAATTCGAATTTCTCTATGTATCACATAATACAACTTTACAACGCAACCTGTATTGCACCTATTAAACTACTATCTTGTACGACTCCTAGAACATAAACGTGGTTCAAGAGTTTATATTTAAACATATAAACCAATCTCCTTCAATTACTATTGAACTCTATCAATCAAGTAACACGTAATCTTTACCGTGAATCCTTAACCTGCAAAAGTGGTAATTGCAAGGGTGAGCTCGACAGCCCAGCAATTCTAACAGTTTTTATGCAGCACATAGCATATAATAACGTATACAGTTCATGCATTCATAATCGATCAATATTTACTACGCATGTTACTTCTCACATAACAGACATAGAGGTTTATACCACAAGCATATCATCAAAGATCAACTTTAACATTTCATACATATCTCATATGCATTTCGTATATATACATCAACATTCTCATGGCATAATATAACTAACAGTTATCGAATTCATATAACAAATAGGAACTGAAAGACTTGCCTGATTCGTAGTTTATCAACTACGACTTAATTGCTTAAAGCTTATCTGCACTGCGTGTATCCCTACATAGTTATATAATCATGGATTCATACCCATCAGTCATACATTTCATGCGTTCTTAATATAAGAACAAATATTGTTTCCTAACTTGCTTTCATTTTTACTTGAACTTAGGATAACCATGAGACTAGCTCATTCTACTATCATATTTACCTAAACAATCTTGTTTCATATCTTGTAGTCTTTAAAGAAAACATATAACCATAACTTAAGACTATGCAGTTAACAAACTGCTCTTGGTCACTCTGCAGAACGGCGTGGCCGCGCTGCATTTAAGCTTAGGAGTGGCGCGGCCGCGCTACTTCCAGCCAAAACCAGACTCAGGCTTTTCATTGCTCAGTTTAGTCCTAACCTACTATGCATTCTGATACATACTATAAACATACATCAAGTAGGTTGTGATCTATTTTCAAGTTCATATTCAAAGTACTTAGCTCCACAATGATTTATTTCAATCAATAAGTCCTAAAAACTTTCTTTGATAAGATTCGATATTATAAGCGTTTAAACCCAGAAAACTATAATGATCTAAACCTAGCACCCTTATCTGTTCTTCATTTTCTGGAAAACCCAGAAAATGAAGAACAATGTTGTCAGTAACTTTGGAGACTTAGATCTCTCGGATATGATATTGTTTGGCCATGAAACAAGTTGGTGATTGTAGTATTACATAAATACTACAACATGAAATCAATCACAGGCCCAGAAATCGATAAGAACACAGATTAAAATCCGGTCAAACCACCCACCCTCGCGACTGACATGAATGCTCAAGAACACCTGAAGAACACATTTAGCGACACTTCTGTCGCCTAAAGACCCTTTAGCAACGGTTTATATATTAATTTTCTGAAATTAATTAAAAATTAGAAAAAAATGGTTTTTAATTATTAAAAATACAAAATAAATTATGAAAAATTATTTTAAAGTCTGAAAAATAGTTTTTAACTATTTTGAGTATATTTAAAAAATAAATAATATTTTTAGAATACAAATGGTATTTATTTATTTAATTAAAATATTAAATAAATTTTTTAAAAATAATTTTAATTCATGAAAAATCATGAAAAATAATATTATGGTATAAGAAAATATTTTAAGTTATTTTTGATAACTTTTAATATTTTGGGATGAAATTCATTAATTAATCAATATTAATGATAATTAGTTTATTTAATAGATATATTAAATAAATTAAGAAAAAATGGAATTAATGCTTTATAAATTATATAAAAATGATTTAAGTGATATAAAAATATTTTAAGTTATAAAATATAACTTTTGATATTTTGGCATGAAAATATTAATATTTTAATTTTAATAGCAATTATCGAATAATAGATTTAAGTGTTGGAAAATCATATAATTATGATTTCAAGGTATTAAAAATACTTTGATATATTATAATTATATTATAATATTATGTAATAATTTTCATTAATATTTTATATTAAATAAATATTAATGATTAAGGAATTTTGTGGTATTTAATTTATTTAAATACGGTTTTAAGGATTGAAAAATGTTGATAAATGGTAATAATTATCCGAAAATTATTACGAGCCTAGGAAAAATGTTTTGACTGATAAGGAAATTATCTGTGATGATGGTTAAGTGGTTAGTCAGAGTTTAATTGAACTTAAACTCGATTTTTGTCCGACTAGACCGTCGGGATGATAGAATTGTATCGGTTTCAAGTCAGACTGAAATAGTTTGACCTGATACTAAGTCTTATGTGTTGTAAAGACTGATAGGGTTATGTGCTAAGTGTTTAGGTTATTCTGTATGTATAAATATAACAATATTATACTGTGATGATATTATTCTAATATTGGAGATCTATATTATTAATATTAGGTCTTCGGGGTAAAGCGTTATTAATTGTGTTGCGGTAATCAACGGTTCAGGCAAGTTTTCTTTTACTTAACTCTAATAAGAGTAGTTTATTCAAGCTTATGGTTAATCATTGCTGATTGCCACGAAATTGTACTATATACATCTTGCATGTATAAGTCAAGTATGAAAGGCTGATCACCTTCATTACCAGTTGGTTCAGAAATATTTGTTCATGTAAAATACTTGTTCAGTCAAATCTTTGTTCCTGCTAGTTCACAATTATATTGTTAAATTATAGCCAGTCAATTATTCATACTCTTCAATCATGATATATCGTTATGTTATTGTATATAAACTTGCTGGGCAACTTTTATGCTCACCCTTGTTATATCATGATAAAACATTGCAGATAAAGCGAACGTGTTCGGGCACAGGAAAAGGTTAAAGTCATGTTCTACTTGGGTTAAAAGTGCGGCTAGTTTGTAAATAGCGTATTTGATAAATATTGTTGTATAATAGATATTATATTAATGGTGTTTAAGTTAAGGTTACTCGACCTTGGTGAATAATGTGTAATGTAATGTATAAACAATTTATGTTTATATCTTCCGCAAACAGTTATAGAAATTATAGTGAACCGGATCCGCGGCGATTCGGGGCCCGGATTCGGGGCTGCTACAGTAGGTCTATTCGTCCTCATTCTGGATCATCTTGAATCACCTCAATCGAAGTTCGAATGAAAACGTTATGGCCGTTTTACCAGAACATGTTAAAGAAGTCACACTTAACAGACATTGGGCGTGCCCGCGGCCAATTCCTTCACCAAAACAGCGCGCCCGCGCCATAAAGCAGCACCCAGCTGCGTCCCCGGTCCCCTGGGCAGCGCGTCCATGCTTGGCTTGCCTAGATTACAGTTTCCTAAATGTTTTTACTTTAAAACTTCATAACTTCTTCATTTTAGGTCCAAATCAGTTGGTTTTCGATTCGTTGGACTCGTTAAACTCTTAGCTACCCATCTACAGAGTAATTATAACACTTCAAAAACATTAACTAACCCAAATATTAATCAAAAACTCATATTCATACTAAATTTTCATGTTTTTGAAAAGTTTAGCGAATTCATTCACCACGAATTCAGTTCTCAACCAAATTGGTTCGTTCAACTTGCGTTCTTTTCATTTTTCAATATATTATCCACATCTACTATCAATTTACATATTACAAAATTGATTAACCATCAATTTTGTCTTCAAAATAAGCCATAATGTACTTATTACACCTAAAAGTTCAATTCTTCTTCTTTAACACATTCTCATGGATTCAACTACTCTAAAATTGATTGTATAATCTATACAACAGATTAGTCATACTTAAGAGTGCAAACATATAATCTTCACACAATTCATCTACCCAATCTCTAAACATAGAGAAAGTATTTTGAGAGAATATAAACTAGAACTTGGAATTGGTTTAAGAATTATACCTCTTGAATGCTTGGAATTGGCTAACCATAGCTCCTCAATCCTCCCATTGCTTTCAATTCTCCAATTCTACTAACTCTCTATAGCTTAGTTTTCTCAGACAACTTAACAAATGGGAAGAAGAAAAAGGAGTCTCTATTTATAGGGAATTCAATACCCATACCAAAGCTTTGTCCACTGATTTTGTTTAGCAGGAAGAAGAAGAAGATGATGGGTATTAGATATTTGGTGGAATAGTACTACCTGCTCCCCTTCAACCACTCCCACCATTATCATTTGCTATACACTGAGTTTGAGAAATAGAGTGATAGGCTATTGGCCTAATACACGTCTGTTATTTATTTGGGACACAGATAATGGGACAAGCTACAATACTTCCTTACTTATTAGTAAAATGGTCCCCATTATTCTAAATTTAATTCCTTCCGGGCTTATTAAATCAATTATAATGATTTATCATTACTATATTAAATTAAGTTAGGGGTACATATACACCAATAAAATCTTATATCTTATGTACATTGGGTTAAATATAACTCAGTTGGGTACTCTCAACCCATTATCACATTTAAATAACTTAATAATTATTATTAATCATCTATTATATTTTTCATTAATTCTCTTTTAATAATTCCAGTCAAACCTTCAGTCCAGTTTAACTTTAAAACCCAGGCCACACAAGGCTCATTATCTCTACAATAAAAGATTAGGGGTCTAGGCCACATTTGGCTTTTCCCCAATTCTACATTATTTTACTATTTATTTAATATAAAGTTTATGTCACACTTTATCATAATGCTAAATTATTTAGCTTACTTAAATAATTACATACTTATAATATGTACAACCTTTACACTTTAGAATAATTAATATTTACTCTATTAATTATTTAAATTATACACTGTACGTATAATTATTTGATTGTCCCAAGACAACATCCTCAATCTTTACATTCACAACTTTCAAATATTAACCCTTTCACATATTACCATATTATGTAATATGTAAAAATACTAACATTACTTAACATAATCATTTCATTTTCTTCATGTAAAGCACATTTATTAATTCACCATCCTATGTAAGGGAATTAACTCTTTTTCTTTGATTTACTATCACACCACTGCCACACAAGGCTTTATACTCAAATTATATTATAAAATTACATAATATAACTTAATTAACCAATATTAATTTCCATAAATAACTTCTCATTTAATTCATGATTCGTTATCTCAATCAAATCATGGACGGTTAGAACATCAATTATGGTCCTTATTATAACATATTAGTTACTAATACACAAATCCTAAAGTTCAGATTACAAACTCATCATGAACAGTCTACAGGCTGGCACGACCGCTCTGGTCTTAGGCTTGAGAGTGGCTCGGCTGCGCCACCTCAGGTTAGGACGAATACAAGTTATGCTTTAATAGAAAAAGAACTTAACTCACAAATCCTTTAACATGCACCCTACATGCTATCTCATTATACTAACCAAAATGAATCTCCAATGACTGCATTCATCAATAATTTAGAGATTAAACTTCAAGTTCAACTCTTCTTTCTTTAATCTATACATTTAACCATATCCCAATATTAGTCCATAAATCTCTAAAAATATTTATCTAAAGATATATCAATTTTCTTCTCTCGTCACAACGTACATATATACAAGTCCAAACTTGGCACATATCGAGTCTTTAATGGTATTCAATATAGTACATTGAGTGGTTTCCCACAAACAACCAACAAATTAGTTTTCGTCTCGTCTACACTATTTTCACAGTGAGTTAGATCGGTTACTAATTCGTATATACCTCCGCTCTCTGAAGGAATCGTTTAGCCCAGCACCTATACATCAACCATTAAAGGGTACAGTTTCACTACCTTAGACATGATACTTACTCGTACATATACTCAAGAAATTGGTGATTATTAAGGATATTTAATGTCACCAACTTACTATGATAAAATAATTCTAAAAATTATTTAACCCATGAGATAACCATGTCTTACTCCTTTCAGCCAGCAGAGTGTACCGGCGCTATGTCCTGGTCGGTATACTTAGCAGGGATCGGAGATCCATTTAGCATTTTGCTGTGTACAGGGCTCAGTTCTCCCTACAACTTCATTACTCATGCACCCGACATGGATTATCTCCTCTTACTAGTTTGAGGGGCATGACTACTTACCACCCACTGGCTGTGATGTCACGGTTTGACAGTTTTAGGACTTTCATCCTTTTGAGGGGCATTAGGTCAGTGTTTGGCTTCTCGCCACTTATTAGTAGAGGATAGATCCATGTTTTATGCTTGTTGGGGATCAGCGTGAAAGAACTGAGTTTTATGTTAGCCATCCGGGTAGTTCGACAGAGTATTCTGTATGGATGGAGACAGAGACTGAATCGGCTGAGATTGTATCCACAGTGCCAGGGATAAGTGTTGATAGTCGAGAGCCCGTGGAGGACGCTGATTCTCCTACTGAGGAGGAGCTATTTGCTGGGTCGCTAGCAGCTGTGACTCCCCCTTCAGAGTATTTAGTGTAGAGTTTGCATTTAATGACATTCAAGAGGGATCTTGCTAGGGCCTTGATGTTGACAGTCCTTGCTGGGAGAGATGCCACTCTATTGGAGAGAGATGACACTCTAGCTTATAGAGATACCGCTATTGAGGAGCGGGATGAGGCTAGATCATCCAGAGATGCATTGATTATTAAGTGGGATGCTACCATATCTGTCCAGGACGCATCCATTATAGATAGTACTACAATGAGATCCCTTACCACTGGCATTGTTGCAGAGATGAGCGCATATATTGATGAGCATACTGTCACAATATAGTTGGCTATGGATCTGTTGGTTTGTGTAGATACCTTGGGCAGGAGCTCACAACTTTACCCCCTTCCTCTGAGAGGGATGCCATGTTAGATTTGATAGCCCTCATATACACCAATTTGTAGATATGGTTGTATTTTCCTGCACAGACTAGCTTAGCCATTTTGTCATGTAAAGTTCATATTGTATATATTAAACAGTATTATATATGGTAGGGAAATATATTTTGATTCACTTCCCTTGTAGTTATGCATTGCTACTTCCTTGATATTTGTCTGTTTCTTCAGGGTTTGTGATCTTGATGTATTTTAAACTCCTCCTTGATGGATGAACATTGATATATCTCAGGATCTTTCAGAATGGATCATTGATCTATATGTATCCCCTACCTTCTTTGGTGTCTTGGGACTGGTTTCTGCATGTAGATGTGGAGAGGAGTGTGGCTTTCCTCTATGAGGTTGACCACACCATAGATGGTCATCGATACTCCTTTGTATGGGGGAGTCGAGGTAGTTCCATCTCTTATGATTGGTGTTTTTCTTTTAGGAATCAATCGCAACTTAGATGGTCGCTTACTCTCCTATTTATGGGGAGGTCAGGTAGTTCCATCCCTTTGGTCTGAAGCCGATGAAAAGTGGTGGATTAAAGTTTGATCCCAGTACTATTGACATATTTTTGTGTTTTAGTAGGGGGTTAGACCAAACCATAAATGGCTGCCTATGTACTCCTATTGAAGAGGAGATCAGGTCTGCATAGTTCGAACTTGGTGTAAGGGGTTCAACGCTTTATGCGGTAAGGGTGTAAAAATGTTTTTGTTGTTTTTTTTATAGTGCGACTGGACCATATAAAATGGTTTCCTACGTACTCCCAGGTATCGGGGAGATCAGGTCGACGTAGTCTACCCCATGTTCAGGATGGATTGCAACCAAAAAAGTTTGATCCCATGTTCAGGACAAACTGCAGTGGGAAAAGTTTGATCCCATGTACATGACAAAATGCATGTGTGAAAGGTTTAATCCCTGATGGGATAACCGAAGTTGTGTGAGAGATTTTCAAATGAAGTGAAGTGAAGGATCTGCTGATCCAAAACCAGGCTACTGGCTTGAAAAGTGTGTCTCCCTGATGGGGCAAATGGGTATGAAGAAAGGTTGTAGTAAGGGTTAAAAAACCTGAAATGATTAGGGATCTGGTGATCCAAAACTAGGATGTTTGCTCGATGGTAACTTTAGACATAGTACCATTTCACGGTGTCTGAGTTGATGAGCTGTGGAAATTCGTCACCATCCATTTCCTGTAATCTGAGAGCACCTCCTGTTAATACATCCTTGACAATAAACGAGCCTTCCCAGTTTCGGTCGAATTTTCCCTTAGATTGATCTTGATTGTCAATGATTTTCTTCATTACCAAGTCATGTTGCTTAAACTTCCGTAGTCGGACTTTTTTGTTGTAGGATCGGGCGATCCTCTATTGGTATAACTGACCATGGAAGATAGCATCACTTTGCCTTTCGTCTATTTGAGAAAATTGGTGATACCTGTCTTGTAACCATTGGTCTTCATCCAGTTGAGCGTCTATCAACTGATGAGTGGGTTTTATACCTATGATATGAACTCTAATTCGAGCTTAAACTGTGTTAATTATTTATTTTTATGTTTCATTTTTACTTGTTTAGTGTTGTTTTGTGTTTAGGTGTGGTGGCGTGGCAATTGGACTTAAAAGGTGGAATTATGGCGAATTTTGGCAAAGATTATAGGCTTGGGAGCTGTGTGAGCGACTAATGGTATGAAAACGCAAGGAAAAACAATCCGGACATTTTTTGGGCTTTCATGTTCATTTCCTATTCTTGGCTTGGAACTTGGATTATGTTGTAGAGCTTCTTCTTAGATTTTCGGAACATCTTGAATCATTCCAATCAGAGTTCAGATGCAAGAGTTATGACATTTATACTGAGACAACCTTCTTCCTCAACACAAGGAAGATGAGGTTAATATGATTAATTGGAGCAATGGACAGAGTTCCAATTACGGTGGTGAATCCTCCCAAACTAGCAAGGATAGTGCGGATAAGTGGGATTTTGCGCAGTTCGACTTTATGACGGAACGAAAGATGAAAGCTCTTTGTAAGCAAGTTGAGCAATTGGCAGAACTTGTGATCCATCAGCACCAAGTCACACGCCAGTTAGTCAACCAGGAGCATGTTAGTCTCCTTCCTTTTGTTATGAATACTCCATCATCATCTCCAGAAAGTTAAACACTGGAAGATAAGATTACAAAAAGAGTAAGTGCTAAAGCGCATCAGGATTTTCTAACAAGAGGGAATTTATATACCTTGGCCAACCAATGGAGGAGATATTTTTGATGTTGATTAATGAAGGAAGAATCACAGCTCTATTACCTCCAATTAATCCCCGTTCAAGATGATTAAATTCTAATGGAGTATGTCAGAATCACTCCCATTCTCGCGGTCACATCACAAAAGAATGATGGGCACTCCGCCATCTTATTCAGAACTTAATTGACAGCGGTGTCCTGCAGATGGCAGACGATGACACTTTATTATTTGAGAATGGGAACATATTTCCTACAGAATGGAAGGAAGTCGTAGAAGTTATATCCGCTGAGGCTGATGAGGCTGCTAAACCACTCACAATACATGCAATTCAACTCAAGGGTGTTGATAATCCTTTGAAAGTGGCTGCACCAAAGCCAATCATCTTACCATACAAACCACAATATCCTATTTTCAGCCTATAAAAAGTGCCATGGAATTATGGAGAGGCTGAAGGATCTACATCTCACATAAGTACTGCAGTGGTGAAAGAGAATCTACTGTATCTTCCCCAAAGGGTGATGAAACCTACTATAAAATCAAAGGGGAAAATTCCCGAAGAGAAGATAAAAGATTTCCTCTGTATTATGGGTCATAATGAAGCCAATGTGGTTTTAAGCTTGAGAGAAGTTCCACAACAAATTTCCATACTGGACTTGGTTTTTTCTTCCGAAGATCATAAGAAATACTTGCTAAAGATTTTGGAAGAAGCCCATTTGCCGAAATCAGTGGATGTTAAAAAATTCCAGCATCTGCTTGAATCACATTTTTAACAACAATTTGATATCTTTCACTGATGACGATATACCTCCCAAAGGGACTGGTCATTGTAAACCGTTGCATATAGCGGTTCTGTCCTCCAGATACATGATGGGAGGAGTTTTGATAGATGGAGGTTCATCTTTGAATATATGTCCCTATACCACTTTGGAGAAGATGAATATCAATCTCAAAAGGATCAAAAGCAGCCATACAGTTATCAAAGCTTTTGATGGATCCCGACGAAATGTTGTTGGGGAGATTGAACTACTTGTGGAGATTGGTCCACATACATTCTGTGTATCCTTTTATGTGCTCAAAATAGCTATATGATACAACCTGTCCTTGGGAAGACCGTGGATTCATATGGCCAGAGCCGTCCCTTCCACCCTTCACCAGCAACTCAAATACATCATTAACAATAGCCTAGTCACTATTAATGCTGAGCAGAATGTCCTGAACAAGGTGATATACCACTCATCAGATTCAATTCAGAAGTCGAGCCGGTCAGTTTCCATTCCCTGGAGGTGAGCAATACTCACTAAAATCCTATTGGGGTGCCACCTCTCATACCCAAGATTTCTGGCGAGGTAATGTCGCCCATTCAAGAGATGATGTCTTTGGGTTATCAACCTGGACAAGGGTTGGGCAAATACCATCAGGCATTAAGCGCCTAATTAAAGTTCACAATTAAACAGGGATAACCGGACTAGGCTATTCTACTAGTTCCAGTCACAGGAATCATCACAAACATAAATATGTTCCTTCATCTTCAGCCACACAGCGATTGCCTAAACCTTCAGATGCTGAACTTGCACAACCTACACTAAAGGTTCCTATTCATGTAATGGCTATGTTATTTCCTAAGCTCCAGTTAAAGGAAAAGAAGTCCTGATTCGAGATTCCGAAGTGGAAGAAAAGGAACGGAGACTTAAACAAGACATCGCCAGGAGGTTGTTGTGACAACCCGAGAAATTAGACAATTCATTAAAATCTTAACTGATGGGTTTAAGGTCAAATGATAACCTAGACAGAAAATGAGTGTATGCGTTTGATATTTTTGGGAAGGAATTTTGAGGATTTCAAAATTTTGTGAAGGATTTAGGTGAATTATTCAGGATTAAGTGTATATGTGAATATGTTCTGTGTATATGGTTATGTATGTGCACAATATGTGGTTAAGGGTCAAGGGTTGGCCAGATAAATTTTATCAGTGTCAAACCCTAATATTATTAAGAACGACAACGCTCAGTTAGAAAACCCTAATGACTGATAAGAAACCCTAAAACCGGTTCTAAAACCCTAATTTTAGTTTCGGGAATACAAAACCCTAATTCAGAAATTGGAAACCCTAATCTGGGAATTTAAAGGATAATTATAATGCTTAAGTGATATTAATTATAATATTAATTAAGGTAAAGCTTAATTAATTAGCAAACCCTAATTTTAGATTTTTAAACCCTAATTGTTCCGTCAAAAACCCTAATGTACAATTGTTGACTTAATTGCTAAATTAGCAATTTAAATTGGGATAAAATAATCCTAATTAACAAAATTGATTTATAAATGAGAAAGTTTAATTTAATTCGAGAATCCTGATTACAATTTACAAATATTAATTTTCTATTTTTTTGAAAACCCTAAGGGTTAATAACCGTGAATTTTAAGTCACTATATATGTATGTACATTATTGATATTTAAAACTTTGTGTTATACAATGATTTAATATGTGACAACATATGTGAAGTGGTTCATGGATCAATAAACATATATACTATTGTTATGGATATATACATTTATAGATTTCATTAAAAAAATAAAAGCTTCGTAACCTAATTATACATTAGGTGGGACAATTAAATAACCTAAGGTTATGGTAATAAGGAAATGTTAGTATTTAATATGTATACTAACTTAAGTGGATAATCTTGTTATTTCAGGTGACTAATATTTTTAAACCTATTTCGTGTAAACCTAATTAGGTTATGAGCTAAAGTCACATGTATAAGTAATTAAATTTCATAAGATTAGAAATGGAAACCCTAAATAAACAATTTGGGTAGCATATATTAAAATTGTTAGACTATGTTCATTACATGGCCCAAAACAATTAAAGGGGAAGCCCAAAAGAAATAAAATGCAAACCAATACTTAGCCCACTTGATTAAGGATATTTTAGACTTTTGATTAATCAAATTTGTGTATTAAAATAAAAGCAAATTGGGAGATATAATGGGCTAGAGGGACCGACCACTTAAGGCCTTTTAAGGCAACTAATTAAGCTAAACAATGTCCACAATTAGTAACTCTTACACACAAGTACATGTTTGTCAAGCTCCCATTGATTGCAAATCTCTTAAGCACTCTTAAGCACATGATTAGGCTAATTGAAAGGATAAGGCAAAGCCTTTTATTCATGGGTCAAGGAAAGTATGGGGGATAATAATGAATCAACCATTTTATTTATTAGAATACTCCACTTTCCCTCATTCTTCTTCTTCTAACTTTTTCTCCCAAGCTAGCAACTTCAAGAGAGAGAAAAAAGAGAGAGGTTCAACTATAGAAAGAGAGGGAGAGGAGTGCTAGTTTGTTTATGCACCATAAGATTATATACTACTTTGGAAGATCAAGAAGGATAACAAATAAAACTAGGTGAGGTTCTCATCCATTCTTTTCTTATTCTTCTTCTAATTTGTATTTTAGCTTGAGTTTTGTTGGGGTTATGAGAAAATACTCAAGATACCCTAGTTCTACATATCTTCATGTTTGGAACTAAGTATCTTGAGTGTTAGATCAAAGGCTTAGAGGAAGGAAATGAGCATATGTTCTCGAAGGGTGAAAGTCTTGTTTTTCTTCCACTAAATCTTGTGTAACTCAAGTTTTCTAACTTAGATTTGTGATCCGTCGAAGGGGGGTTCTAGATACATGAGTTATCTAGTAAACCCGAGTGGTAGAATACAAATCTAGCAAGTTTTGAAACCTTTGGGGTTGTTTTCCCTAAAACAGTCCACTTTGAATGTTAAGGGTTCAAAACCTTAAAATAGTTACTGTTCTATTTTTCTTGAGGCTGTTTCGATCAGTTGCTAGTCTTTTAAAAATCTGGGAAAAATCACAGAGGTACCTTGAGAAGTTATCTACATGTAGGAAAAAGAACAGACGCGTTTCGATGTATAGGTTATGTGTAATGGCTATTTCCGTAAAGGACTCTGAAATATTAACCTTCGAATATCTAACTCTGTATACACCGGAAAATTCCAAAAGTTTTACAGTAGGTTCATCTATGTTATGAGAGTATACCCTGAAAATTTCAGATTTTTCTGAGCAAAACTAAATTTATGAAAAATGAAGCAAGATCCGAGTGTTTTGGACACTTTAAAAATAGTAAATCATTTTCTAAAATTCCAGGAAAATTTGGGGATCATTGTGGATTCATATACTGTCCAAATCCAGAAAATGAGAAGTTTTAGAATCAGTTTACTATTTTTCCTAAAAATGATTAAGTTATGAATAAAAGAAAATAAATAGTTAAATGATGTCTTAAATAAGAAAAATATGATTTTAATGCTTGAATACTCCTAATATATAATGTTATGACTATTCAATTTACAATAAGAAATATTATTTATGACCTTTTATGAATATTAAATAAGAGGTTTAATAAATGGTGAACAATTAAAATAAATTGTTAAAATGTTATTATGATATTAATAATATTAGAATATGATATTGTTAAGTAAATAAAAATATTAAGATTAAAACTTCATTAAAATATTATTAAATGGTTAATCATATTTGATTTAAAATATTAATAAATGATTAAAGTATTATTAAATGATTAATAATATTAGATTAAAATATTAATCTTAGATTGAAATATTAGTAAAAGATTAATAATATTAAATTAAAATATTATTAAATGATTAAATTATTATTAAGTAAATAATAATATTCGAGATTAAATAAAATATTATTAATGTAATAGCCACTCTGATGTTCCGTACTCATGTTGGCCTGTGATTGTCACTCAGTAAAACTTGCCTCCTTGGATGTGTATGAAATAGTCATACTTATTTCTTTCACTTATGGTTCCTAGTCCGAAGTGTGACGCCCCCAAAATAGGTATACATCACTCATTCTATGTTGTCACTACATGGTACAGAAACAACTACAACTTTATTATTACAACAGTAAAACTGTGAGTTTGAATACAAATATTATCTTCTAGAAAATATCTATACTCAAATAAATTCTCATCACATTTATTGATACATTATTTTACAAGAATGGTGAGGACTACTAAACAACTCTCTCTAGAACCTTTATTCCATACCCCGACTCGTACTCGCTATATTCTTGCCTCCTGAGAAGAAAAATGGAACAAAAAGGAAAAGGGTGAGCTCAACTAGCCCAGTAAAGAATATTATGACTAAGATAATATACAACAAATTATCATTAGTCTTCAACAGGGAAAAATTTAATAGAATACAATAGAAACAAGTTTTAAATCAATATTTGCAGCAGAAATAATAATTCATTAGAAGAGTTAAGTAGAGAATGCAAACTACTATCTTCTATGTATGAATTTAAAAGTTCATCGTCTATCTTTTATCCCTGTAACATCAATCAATATATATCTGGAATCAAATATTCATCTTTGCACTATAGGCCAAAGATATTCATCAGTTGGTCATGTTCATCTAAACACCTGTTCATCTTTGCACTACGGGCCAAAGATATTCATCATAAATCATTCATCTTTGCACTACAGGCCAAAGATATTCAATAATATCATCATTTAAGACTGAGGATGATGAAAAATATTTTTAAAGAAACGAATCCAGTGAAACAAAATAACAAGGATTAATGATTAAGGATTCATACTTTGTTTTAATCATGTCCAAAAATACCTTAAAAATAATCATAGTGGTGTAAAATTCAAGAATGATCAAAACATGGATACAATCAAAGCTAGTATCCACAATAGATATTTTAGATGAAAAGGAAAATTTTCATTTTTCAATGAATAGTGCCGTATTCGTGAATAGTGTCGTATACGTGAATAGTGTCGTATACGTGAATAGTAACTCCGACATAAAAAGTTCTAAATTTGATTAAAAGTTCAGATCAATACTTCGGCATAATGATATTAGAAGAAATAATATCATTTTAAAAAAAATATCCCTTACCTCGAAAGATCAGTACTTCTAGCCGAAACACCGGATATAGGCTATGACTTGAAATTGCACCGTATAGCAATACTCAAAATACTCACAATAATATGCTCGATAATATAGAGAGAGAAAACTTCAGTTTCTAGTGTGATTTTCAATTCTAACTTAAGCACCCTATTTATATGAAAATGCTTAGAACACCAAAGTAGAAAATTTATTAAATATTATTATATTTTTTCCAAAACTTCATACACATGCTTTTACCATCTGAACTCAGTCCCTATCACATGTTAAATGAGGGAAACAAAATGAAAAACACGTTTTTGTAAATAAAAATAATTAAAACTTTCAAAAATCAATTATTTTGGAACTTTAGAACTTCAATAATTCACAATAAATAGCCTTTTTATCAGAAAATTTGAATCTCGCCTGTTTTTATAGGAAATTCAATTCTTTACAACTTTACAGAAGAAAGTTTTTCCAAATTCTAAACAGAAATTGACCGAAATCCACAAACGGGCGATTTTACAGGCTATAATCAAATTTCAGTCAAGAAATGGGGTCCACCGACACATAAAACATTCTTTAAATATTTTTGGTAACAAAAATACTCATCTTCCACATATACTAATATATCCCACATTCATCGTAAAAATATCATCATTATTATATTATTAAAATATAATAATATATTTAAATGAATTATTTTATCAGAAAAAGATAAAATTTCAATTTTCAACAATTGTCACATTAAAAATTTTCTCCATCTATATCCACATAAAATCAATATTTTCCTCATCATATGAATCAATAATTAATTATTCACAAATAATATTACAGAATCACAATATTTCTCCTTACTGGCGCGCAATTAGGTGACCAAACCTCTCCTTAGACAGAACTTTCTAGACATTGCCAATAATGTTATGTAATAATATTATTCAGATAATATGAATTATTGCTTCGATAATGAAAAATACTGTGTAATGACAATTATTGAAACAACATCAATATAAAATATCAACGCAACAATTATTAAATCAATAAAATAAAATACTGAACAGTAATTACTGTAACCATTATTGAGTAGTGCCTTCTTACGTAAGAATCAATAATTGGTGCAATACTGTGTGCTATTGTGTTTTAACCACCGAGTATTTTAACAGTATTAACGGTAACAACTACGCCGTTATTTTTAAACAACTTATATTTGTCGTTTTCTTCATCCAATCGCTTTCTGTTATGGGGCCCACACATGGTTGCGCCGTCGTACGAATATTCCCCGATAGTATGAATATTCCACGACCAAACGAATATTCCCCGACAATAATGAATATTTTATAACCACTTGCTTATTTTGAAATATTTGTGTATTTTACCCATAACTATCCACATTAATCAAATCAGCCTTTACTATTTTAAAATAATAAATAGAGAAAATTAAATTTCATTAATAATAAGTTAGGGTCTTATAACCTCCCCTCCTTATGAAATTTCATCCTCGAAATTGACGTACGTACTTGGTGTTTCAAAAAGGCGAGGATACCTCGCTTTCATTTCCGTTTCCAATTCCCAGGTCATTTCCTCTATAGCATGATTCCTCCACAGAACTTTAACTTGTGGTATGACCTTTGTGCGTAGGACATGCTCCTTCCTATCCAAAATCTTGACAGGTACCTCTTCGTACGTTAAGTCTTCGGCTATCTCGTCCGGTTTTAACTCTATAACGTGGTTCGGGTCTTTCACATATTTACGAAGTACAGATATGTGAAACACATTATGAACACGAGACATACTCGGAGGTAACGCGAGTCTATAGGCTACATTTCCTACTCGGTCAAGAATTTGAAATGGACCAATAAATCATGGATTGAGCTTTTCTATCTTCCCAAATCTTGTAACTCCCTTCCATGGAGCAACTCGCAACAATACATGATCCCCTATACTAAATTCCACGTCCTTTCGATGAAGATCCGCATAACTATTTTGTCGATCTTGTGCCGTTTGTATACGTTGTCGAATCATTTGGATCTTTTCGGTAGTCATACGTACTAACTCGGGTCCCAACAATGTTGTTTCACCCACCTCATCCCAACATTTTGGAGAGCGACACTTTCGTCCATATAATGCTTCAAATGGAGCCACACCTATACTTGCCTGATAACTGTTGTTGTAGGAGAATTCCACCAATGGTAAATACTTATTCCAATTGCCCTTGAAGTCTAGGACACAGAGTCTTAATAAATCTTCAAGAGTTTGAATAGTCCTCTCTGATTTTCCGTCCGTTTAAGGATGGTATGCCGAACTGAATCGTAAATCTGTGCCCATAGCTTTTTGCAAGCTAACCCAAAATCTTGAAGTGAATCTTGGGTCACGATCTGAAACTATGGATACTGTCATGCCATGCAACCTCACAATCTTATTTACATATATACTAGCAAGACGTTCAAGGGAATAATTCTCCCGTATCGGCAAGAAATGAGCAGACTTGGTTAATTTATCAACAATAACCCAAATGGCATTGATGCCTTGAGAAACCGTAGGAAGACCCGTAACGAAATCCATGGTAATGTGTTCCCATTTCCATTTCGGAATCTCAAGTGGTTGCAACGGACCCTTAGGTACTAAATTCTCCGCCTTTACACGTTGACAAGTTAAACACGTCGAGATAAACTTTGCAATCTCTCTCTTCATATTGTTCCACCAAAATGTATGTCGAAGATCACGATACATTTTAGTACTTCCAGGATGGATTGCAAACGGTGTATTGTGTGCCTCCATCATAATCTTGTACTTCAAATCAGAGTCGTTAGGAACACAAAGTCTAGAGTGGACTTGAAGTATTCCTTCTTCATCAATTCTCGCTTCCAGAATAGCTCCTTCTTGTACTTTCTTCTTCATACGCATCAGCTCCGGGTCGGCGGCTTGAGCAACCTTAACTTTTTCTATTAAAGTTGGCTCTATGCGTATACTTGACATCATCGCACTCAATCCTGCATATGATCTTCTACTCAACGTGTCAGCTACCACGTTCGCTTTTCCATGATGGTATTGAATAGTGTGGTCGTAGTCTTTCAATAGCTAGAGCCAACGTCGCTGCCGCGTGTTGAGTTCTTTTTGAGTGAAAAAATATTTAAGGCTTTTATGGTCTGAATATATCTCCACTTTCTCCCCATATAGATAGTGCCTCCAGATCTTTAGCGCGAAAACTACTGCTGCCAACTCTAGATCATGAGTAGGATAATTCCTCTCATACTCTTTAAGTTGTCGCGAGGCATAGGCTATGACTTTCCCTCGTTGTATGAGAATACATCCTAACCCTTTGCCTGAAACATCGTTGTAGATAACAAATCCATCCTTACCAGATGGTATTGTTAGAACAGGTGCCGAAATGAGTCTTCTCTTGAGCTCTTGGAAACTCTTCTCGTATTCCTCGCTCCATACGAATCTTATATCTTTCCGAGTCAGCTGGGTTAATGGAGTAGCGATTCGAGAAAAACCTTCCACGAATCTCCGATAATAACCAGCTAAGCCCAAAAAGCTACGTACTTCAGTCACCGACTTCGGTTGCTCCCTAACTTTGTATTGCTTCAATCTTTGCCGGATCAACAGATACTCAATGTTTCAACACCACGTGCCCAAAGAATGCTACTTCCTCAAGCCAAAACTCGCATTTCTTCAATTTGGCATATAGTTTGTTTTCACGAAGCCTTTGGAGTACCAGCTTCAAATGGTGCTCATGATCTTCACGACTTTTGGAATATATGAGGATGTCATCAATAAAAACAACAACAAACTGATCCAAATATTCCTTGAATACTCGATTCATCATATTCATGAAAGTCGCAGGAGCATTAGTCAATGCGAAAGACATGACTAAGAATTCATAATGCCCGTACCGAGTTCTGAAGGCAGTCTTTGGAATATCCTCAGTTCTAATCTTCAGCTGATGATATCCAGAACGAAGATCGATTTTTGAAAAGAATTGTGCTCCTTGTAACTGTTCAAACAAGTCATCAATACGAGGTAGAGGATACCTATTCTTGATGGTGACATGGTTCAATTCCCGATAGTCAATACAAAGTCGCATACTCCCGTCTTTCTTCTTTACGAATAAAACAGGAGCACCCCAAAGAGATGTACTAGGACGAATGAAACCGATGTCCAACAATTCTTGTAGTTGGACCTTTAACTCCTGAAGTTCAATAGGAGCCATTCGATATGGGGTTTTAGAAATGGGCTTTGTACCAGGTTCAAGATCAATAAAGAATTCAACTTCACGTTCTGGGGGTAGACCGGGAAGTTCTTCAGAAAATACGTCAGGAAAGTCAATAACAACAGGAATATTATTCAAATTTGACGTGTCTTTATTCAAATCCATAACATGGGCTAAGAAGGCTTGACATCCGTTTTCAATAAACGAATAGTTTTATGATTAGATATGACAGTGATTGATTTTAATGGTTTAGTTGCTTGAATTCGTACAACAGGTTGGTTAGTAATATGAAAATTAACAACCTTACAAAAATAATCAATTTTGGCATGATGAGTAGTTAACCAATCAATCCCTAAAATCACATCAAAAGCAAGTATCTTTAAAGAGATAAGGTCAACAGGTAAGGTGATGGTGCCAACTTGAATCAAACAAGCTTTATAAACAGTGGATTTGATGAAAGTTTCTCCTAACGGAGTTTCCATAGATAGATCAAAGTCTAATTTCTCCGGAGTCAAGTATAAACGTTGAGCACAAACAGGAGAGATAAATGAATGGGTAGCACTGGTATCAAGTAAGGTATAAACTTCTCAAGAATTTATAAATAGCTTACCCGTGATCACCTCATTTGGGTTCCTCGCATTTTGACCAGTCACAACAAACGCTCTTCCAGGAACCGTTGACTTTGACTTTTCTGGGACAGTCTTTTGAGTCACCGTTCCCGCTGAACTAGGTTTCGCTGCCGTACAATCTCGAGCGATATGTCCTTCTTTTCCACAATTATAGCATACCTTGAACTGTTGTGGGTAGTTTGGACTGATATGTCCCTCTTACCCGCATTTATAGCATATGACCGATGGTCGTTCTCCTCCCTTAGAACCAGTTGCTGCCTGCACTGTCGTCTTCACATGGTCGTTGTTAAATCTCCTTTTTTTAAAATCTCCTCCTGACTCGCTTCTTCTATTTTCATGGTCATGATTACCACCAGAGTGGTTACCATTTTTGTCCGTCTTTTTCTTTCTCTGCTGGTTATCATTGTTTTGTTGACTGCTATCTCCGGTATGATCCTGATTGTGGTCCCTCGGTTGACCGTACTCGTTATCTCGCTCTAATAATTGAGCCCTGTTTACAACATCTGAATAGAGAGAAAATTTATGAGAAATGAGATATTATCGTATGCCGGGTTTCAAACCTCTCAAAAACACTCGCGTCATACGTTCCTCATTCTCCACCAAATGAGGTGGAAACCTGGATAACTCTGCAAACTTTTCCTCGTACTGAGACACCGTCATGTTGTTTTGTTCTAATCTGATGAACTCCACTTCCTTCATATGACGAACACTTTCAAGAAAGTATTTGTCATTAAATAATTTCTGAAACGTCTCCCAAGACATGCTGATTGCGGCTAGATGGGTATGCTTCACAGACTCCCATCAGTAGTCTGCCTCGCCATAGAACATAAGGGTGGCGAATGGAACCTTCTGTTCCTCCGTGCATCCCAAGACATCGAATATCTTGGTAATTTGCTTGACCCATGTTTCCGCCATGATCGGATCTGTCTTTCCCTTAAATTCTGGTGGTCCCAACTCTTTGATCTGATTGGCTGTGACAACCCGTGAATTGCTATCATTTCCTCCTGTATTTTGAACACGAGTCTCCCTCGTCTGATTTTGCATTAACTGCAAAAAGCTTCTAAACATCCCCTCGTTCATCATCTGCT
Organism: Panax japonicus; assembly: GCA_020205505.1. Classification (NCBI taxonomy): domain Eukaryota; kingdom Viridiplantae; phylum Streptophyta; class Magnoliopsida; order Apiales; family Araliaceae; genus Panax; species Panax japonicus. The sequence goes on along the minus strand of CM035110.1, from coordinate 43,322,664 downwards.
CAGTGGTGTTGTTAACAGGAGGAACATTGCCAGCCTGTTGCACGTTCTCCTCGTTGGTGAGTACAGGCGTCTCCACGATCTCATCTCCACTGTTAATATTCTCAGTCGACATTCTCAAATACTGTCACAAAATAAGGGTTAATTAAGGAAATCAATATATCAAATAATATCCCTATATTGTAAGACCCCAGTTTTTATAAGTAAAGATGAATTTTTTTATAATTATTATTTTTGAATATTATAGAATAAATTTGATATAATGTTATAGTTGTGGGTAATATTTATAAATTTTGCAAAGTACGCAAGTTGTTATAAAATATTCGTTTGGTCGGGGAATATTCTTTTTGTCGGGGAATATTCGTACGACGGCACAATCATTGGTGGACCCCACAACGAAAATATTGTCATAGTTAGAAAACGACAAAATTATCTTTCTATAAAATAACGGCGGAAGTGTTACCGTTAAAACTGTTGAACTACTCGGTAGTAAAAGTACAATAATACGTGTTGCTGCATAGTAGCACACGGCTTTGATTATTGATGCTTACGTGAGAAGTCACTCAGCTATACTCAATTATTGCTACAGTAATTGCTGCATCATATCTCTTATATTATTGATTCAATTATTGTCACAGTATCATCTGTATAATATGTTATATTATTTAAACAATAATTGAGACGACAAGTTATAAATGATTAATAATTGTTGAAAGATTAAATATGTGTTGATTAAAAATAAAATGATTTCTGGTAATTTTTATTCAATCCTTGATGTATATAAAGAGTCTATTATTAGACGTTTGTGGTAAGTTTAATTATTTATGGGGGGGCCATATGTCATCATCTAAGAGTCTCTTTCATAAATAGTAATTACCTTCGTCAATAATAATTACCTTCGTAAATAGTAATTACCTTCGTAAATAGTAATTACCTTCGTCAATAGTAATTACCTTCATCAATAGTAATTACATTCGTCAATAGTAATTACCTTCATAAATAGTAAATACTTTCGTAAATAGTAATAAATCTTTTATAAATAGAGGCCTAGGGCTTCATTATTTTTCACGAATTCGTTCAAGCTATAGAGAGAGAAAGTATAGAGAGAGTAAGAGAGAAAGAAGAAGAGTATTCGGTTACTACACTACTGCAGTATTCAATCTTCTAATAAGGTAAGGGTGTTATTCTTTCTTCTTTAAGAGAACTTATGTTATTCCATTCTTTGTTATTCTGTTGGAATAACCTGTAAAAGTGGCATACCCTATACATGACCTGTATACGCGGTATACCCTATACTTGGTGAAATCCTTATGTTATTCCATTCATTATTATTCCGTTAGAATAACCTGTATACGCGGAATACCCTATACTTGGTGACATCCATTTACTATTCTGTCTTTATATTTCTGTCGGAATATCCTGTCTGTGTGTTTTACACCGGACCTGGTTCCGTCTTTATTATTATTCTGTTGGAACATCCTGTCTGTGTGTTTTACGCCAGACCTGGTTCCATTCTTTATTATTCTGTTGGAATATCCTGTCTGTGCGTTTTACGCCGGACCTGGTTCCGTTATTTATTATTCTGTTGGAACATCCTGTCGGTGTGAATTTCACCTGACCTGGTTCCGTTATTATTATTCTGCTGGAATAACCTGTCTGTGCGGTCTATCGCATGCATGGTGATTTCTTTTGTTATTCCATTCTTTATTATACTCAGTTGGATAAAACTTTGACTTCTATACTCCATGAAATTAGTGGAATATCCTTTATATTTGCGCTTCATCCAGTATCTTTTTATGGAAATATTCTTCTGAGCATTCTTGAATTTTACACCACAAAACAGTATCGTGTTGACAATTTGGACGTTAATAATTCCTGGATAAAATAATTCTTGAACTTGTTTTATTGAATTCTTATATCATTGTCATCATCCTCATGTTTATATTTTGTTGAAAGTCATCTGTGCCCTGTAGTGCATAGATGGACTTGGTATGATTATGACCAGGGATTATTCGGTGTAATCATGACCGTAATATTACAAATGATGTAAAAATTAAAAATCCTCATTGGCCCGTAGTGCATTGATGGACAGTTGTTGGCATGATCATGACCATTAATGAATACACAAATATTCTTGGCTGTAGTGCATGAATAATTGTGGCCGTGATACTAAAGAATATCCTTGGCCGTAGTGCAGGGGTGATTCGATGATGTGGAATATTCATTAAGCTGAGTTACAGCTATAACAGTGATGAAAAACCTTTTAAATCATAAAAGATAGTAGATTTTATTTTCTACTTGACTCTTTTAATGGATTGCTGATTCTGCTGCAGTTAAACTTGATGTTTATTATATTTTATCAGTTTAACACTGTTGAAGGCTAATGATAATTTATTCTGCATTATCTTAGTCATAATATTTCTTACTGGGCTAGTTGAGCTCACCCTTTCTTTCATTGTTCTCTTCAGGAAATGAGAATATAGCTGGGACAAGTCGGGGAACGGAGTGATGGACCAGAGAATAGTATTAGTAGTCCTCATTATTCTGTTAAATAGTGTGACAATAATTGTATTGAGGACTACTTTTGAGTTTGTATGATCTCTAGTAGACAATTATTGTATTCAAACTCACAGTTGTATTTTGTCGTATTATACACGACAATGGTATTAGTAAGTTGTATTTGAATTCTGTACCATGTATCTGACGACTCAAGATGGGTGATGTATACCTAATTTTGGGGGCGTCACAGTTGGTATCAGAGCTTAGGGATATGATCCCTGGCTAAGATGTGAGACTAGAACTGGAGGGGAGAGACGGGGAATTCCTTCGCTAGTATGACCTACCTAAGTTTATGTGCTATTTTATTGGTCGGTCAGAATATAGGGATAATATGTTACATGTCAATTAACCTTTTGTTTTGTGGCAGTATCTGAAAATGACATCTGAGAATGTTGAGAATAGCAATGGAGCACAGGCGATCGTTGATTCACCACATATCAATAATCAGGATAATGTGCATCAGGAAGGCGACAATCCTCATGCAAACAACAACACTGACCAAATGATGAATGATCAAATGTTCAGAGGCTTTATGCAATTCATGCAACAGCAGACGAGAGCGACTCCTGTCCAAAACGTAGATGGAAACACAGGAAACTCTCGGGCGGTCACCGCTAAACAGTTCAAGGAGCTGGGACCACCGGAGTTTAAGGGAGAGCCAAAACCACTTATGGCGGAAACATGGATAAAGCAGATTACCAAGATATTTGATGTCTTGGGATGCTCCGAGGAGCAAAAGGTTCCCTTTGCCGCTTTTATGTTGCGCGGAGAGTCAGATTACTGGTGGGAATCGGTAAAACGTACTCAACCTGCTGTACTGAAGATATCTTGGGAGAAGTTCCAGGAGCTGTTCAATGACAAATACTTTCCCGAAAGTATTCGCCACATGAAGGAGGTGGAGTTTATTAAGTTGGAACAAAATAATATGACCGTGTCGCAATACGAGGCAAAATTTGCAGAGTTATCACGGTTTGCGTCCCACTTGGTGGATAATGAAGAGAGAATGGCGCGAATGTTTTTAAGAGGTTTGAAGCCGGAGATACGTCAACATCTTATTTCTCATAAACTGTGTTTGTATTCAGATGTTGTAAATAGGGCTCAATTAGTGGAGCGCGATAACGAGTCAACTCAACTAAAAGAGAGCAGCCGACAAAATTATAATACCAGCGAGAGTGGTCATCGAAGCGGTGACAACAAGCGTGGAGGGAATCAGCAAGCCAAAAATGGTAACCACTTCAGTGGTATCAATGGTAATCAGGGCCAAAACAATAAGAATGGACATTTCAAAAAGAGGAGATTCAACAATGATGGAAAGACGTAAGCACCAGCACCCGTTGTTAAGGAAGGAGAAAGACCACCTATCATATACTTCAAATGCGGAGGGGAGGGACACATCAGTCCAAATTGCGCGATGTCATCCAAAGCATGTTATAATTGTGGAAGAGAAGGTCACTTAGCCCGATTTTGTCGTTTACCGAAGACAAATTCAGCTAGGATGGAGGCACCAAAGGCCGTCCCAGAAAGGTCAAAGCCGGTAGTGCAAGGGAGAGCGTTTGTTGTGACCTCCCAGAAAGCAAGGAACCCGAATGAGGTCATCACGGGTAAGCTTATCATAAACTCTAACGAAGTCTATACTTTATTTGATACCGGTTCTACCCATTCTTTTATTTCTCCTACTTGCGCTCATCGATTAAATTTGACTCCGGAGAAATTAGACTTTGACTTATCTGTGGAAACTCCGTTGGGAGAAACCTTCATTACATCCACTGTTTAAAAGTCTTGTTTGGTTCAAATCGATACCCTCACATTACCTGTAGATCTTATTTCATTGAAAATACTTGAATTTGACGTGATTCTAGGGATTGATTGGTTAACTACTCATCATGCAAAAATTGATTGTTTCCATAAGGTTGTTATCTTTCATATTCCTAATCAACCTATTATGCGAATTCAAGCGACCAAACCATTAAAATCAATCACGGTCATCTCAAGCCATAAAGCTATTCGTTTATTGAAAAACGAATGTCAAGCTTTCTTAGCTCATGTCACAGATTTAAACAAAAATACGTCAGTTTTGAACGATATTTCTATTGTTAATGAATTTCCTGACGTATTCCCCGAAGAACTTCCTGGCCTACCCCCAGAGCGTGAGATTGAATTTTGTATCGACCTTGAACTCGGTACAAAACCCATTTCAAAATCCCCATATCGAATGGCTCCTATTGAACTTCAGGAGTTAAAAACCCAACTGCAGGAATTGTTAGACATTGGCTTTATTCGTCCTAGTACTTCTCCTTGGGGTGTTCCTGTTCTATTCGTGAAGAAGAAAGATGGGAGTATGCGACTTTGTATTGATTATCGGGAGTTGAATCATGTCACCATCAAAAATAGGTATCCATTGCCACGTATTGATGACTTGTTTGACCAGTTGCAAGGAGCCAAATTCTTTTCAAAGATTGATCTTCGTTCCGGGTATCACCAATTGAAGACTAGAACCGATGACATTCCAAAGACGGCTTTCAGAACTCGATACGGGCATTATGAATTCCTAGTCATGTCCTTTGGATTGACTAATGCTCCTGCTGCCTTCATGGATATAATGAACCGAGTATTCAAGGAATATTTGGATCACTTTGTGGTCGTCTTTATTGATGACATCCTTATTTATTCCAAAAGCCGTGAAGATCATGAGCAACACTTGAGGCTGACACTCCAAAAGCTTCGTGAATATAAGCTTTATGCCAAGTTGAAGAAATGCGAGTTCTGGCTTGAGGAAGTAGCATTCCTTGGGCACGTGGTATCAAGTCATGGAATATTTGTTGACCCAGCAAAGATTGAAGCTATTAAAAGCTGGGAGCAACCTAAATCAGTGACCGAAGTACGTAGCTTTCTCGGTTTAGCTGGTTATTATCGGAGATTCGTGGAAGGATTTTCTCGAATCGCTACTCCATTGACTCAGCTGACTCGGAAAGATACAAAGTTCGGTTGGAGCGAAGAATGTGAGAAGAGTTTTCAAGAACTCAAGAGGAGACTCATTTCAGCACCTGTTCTAACAATACCATCTGGCTCAGAGGGATTTGTCATCTGCAGTGATGCTTCGGGAAAAGGGCTGGGATGTGTTCTCATGCAACATGGAAAAGTCATAGCCTATGCCTCACGACAACTCAAAGAATATGAGAAAACATTATCCTACTCATGATCTAGAGTTAGCAGCTGTTGTCTTTGCACTTAAAATTTGGAGGCATTACTTGTATGGGGAGAAAGTGGAGATCTTTACGGATCATAAAAGCCTCAAATATTTCTTCACTCAAAAGGAACTCAACATGCGACAACGACGTTGGCTTGAACTGTTGAAAGATTATGATCATACCATCCAATACCATCCTGGAAAAGCAAACGTGGTAGCTGACGCATTGAGTAGAAGATCACATGCAAGTACGAGTGCGATATTGTCAACGCAAGGGCCCATTTTGCGTGACTTGCAAAGGATGGAGATATAGTTAAAGACTCCAGGGATGCATGTGACGATGGCGAATATACGAGTAGAACCTACTTTAATTGATAAAGTTAAAGCTGCTCAAACTACAGACCTGGAACTGATGCGTATGAGGAAGAAAGTGCAAGAGGGTGTTATGCTGGAAGCAAGAATCGATGAAGAAGGAATACTTCGAGTCAACTCCAGACTTTGTGTTCCTAATGACCCTGATTTAAAGTATAAAATCATGATGGAGGCGCACAATACACCGTTTGCAATCCATCCTGGGAGTACCAAAATGTATCATGATATTCGTCATACATTTTGGTGGAGCAATATGAAGAGAGAGATAGCGTTGTTTATCTAAAGGTGTCTAACTTGTCAACGAGTTAAAGCGGAGCATCAAGTACCAAAAGGTCCATTGCAACCACTTCAAATTCCAGAATGGAAGTGGGAGCACATTACCATGGATTTCGTTACCGGTCTTCCTAAGGTTTCTCAAGGCATAGATGTGATTTGGGTAATTGTTGATAGATTGACCAAGTCTGCTCATTTCTTACCAATACGAGAAACTTATACACTTGAACGTCTTGCTCATATGTACGTATACGAGATTGTAAGACTGCATGGTATGCCGGTATCCATAGTTTCTGATCGAGACCCAAGATTTACTTCACGATTTTGGGTTAGTTTGCAAAAAGCTATGGGCACAGACTTACGATTTAGCTCGGCATATCATCCTCAGACGGACGGACAGTCGGAGAGGACCATTCAAACTCTCTAAGATCTATTAAGACTCTGTGTCCTTGATTTCAAGGGAAGTTGGGACAAGTTCTTACCATTGGTGGAGTTTTCCTACAACAACGGTTATCAAGCAAGTATTGGCATGGCTCCATTCGAAGCATTGTATGGAAGAAAGTGTCGTTCTCCAGTATGCTGGGATGAGGTGGGTGAAGCAACGTTGTTGGGACCGGAGTTGGTATGTATGACTACGGAAAAGATTCAAACGATCCGACAACGTATAAAAACCTCACAAAGTCGACAAAAGATTTATATTGATCTTCATCGAAAGGACGTAGAATTCAATATAGGAGATCATGTGTTGTTACGTGTTACTCCATGGAAAGGAGTTACAAGATTTGGAAAGAGAGGAAAACTCAATCCTCGATTCATCGGTCCATTTTTAATCCTCGATCGAATAGGAACTGTGGCCTATAGACTTGCTTTACCGCCAAGTATGTCTCGTGTTCATAACGTTTTTCACATATCCATGTTACGTAAATATGTGAAAGATCCGAACCACATTATTGAGTTAGAACCGGACGAAATAGCGGAAGATTTTACGTATGAAGAGATTCCTGTTCAAATCTTGGATAAGAAGGAACATATTCTACGCTCCAAGGTTATACCTCAAGTCAAAGTTTTGTGGAAAAACCACGATGTTGAGGAAATGACTTGGGAGTTAGAATCTGAAATGAAATCAAGGTATCCTTACCTCTTCGACATACCAGGTACGTACCCTAATTTCGAGGGCGAAATTTCATAAGAAGGGGAGGTTGTAAGACCTCAGTTTTTATAAGTAAAGATGAATTTTTTTTATAATTATTATTTTTGAATATTATGGAATAAATTTGATATAATGTTATAGTTGTGGGTAATATTTATAAATTTTGCAAAGTACGCAAGTTGTTATAAAATATTCGTTTGGTCGGGGAATATTCTTTTTGTCGGGGAATATTCGTACGACGGCACAATCATTGGTGGACCCCACAACGAAAATATTGTCGTAGTTAGAAAACGACAAAATTATCTTTCTATAAAATAACGGCGGAAGTGTTACCGTTAAAACTGTTGAACTACTCGGTAGTAAAAGTACAATAATACGCGTTGCTGCATAGTAGCACACGGTTTTGATTATTGATGCTTACGTGAGAAGTCACTCAGCTATACTAAATTATTGCTACAGTAATTGATGCATTATATCTCTTATATTATTGATTCAATTATTGTCACAGTATCATCTGTATAATATGTTATATTATTTAAACAATAATTGAGACGACAAGTTATAAATGATTAATAATTGTTGAAAGATTAAATATGTGTTGATTAAAAATAAAATGATTTCTGATAATTTTTATTCAATCCTTGATGTATATAAAGAGTCTATTATTAGACGTTTGTGGTAAGTTTAATTATTTATGGGGGGGCCATATGTCATCATCTAAGAGTCTCTTTCATAAATAGTAATTACCTTCGTCAATAGTAATTACCTTCGTAAATAGTAATTACCTTCATAAATAGTAATTACCTTCGTCAATAGTAATTACCTTCATCAATAGTAATTACCTTCGTAAATAGTAATTACCTTCGTAAATAGTAAATACTTTCGTAAATAGTAATAAATCTTCTATAAATATAGGCATAGGGCTTCATTATTTTTCACGAATTCGTTCAAGCTATAGAGAGAGAAAGTATAGAGAGAGTAAGAGAGAAAGAAGAAGAGTATTCGGTTACTACACTACTGCAGTATTCAATCTTCTAATAAGGTAAGGAGTGTTATTCTTTCTTCTTGAAGAGAACTTATGTTATTCCATTCTTTGTTATTCTGTTGGAATAACATGTAAAAGTGGCATACCCTATACATGACATGTATACGCGGTATACCCTATACTTGGTGAAATCCTTATGTTATTTCATTCATTATTATTCTGTTGGAATAACCTGTATACGCGGAATACCCTATACTTGGTGACATCCATTTACTATTCTATCTTTATATTTCTTTCGGAATATCATGTCTGTGTGTTTTACACCGGACATGGTTCCGTCTTTATTATTATTCTGTTGGAACATCCTGTCTGTGTGTTTTACGCCGGACCTGGTTCTATTCTTTATTATTCTGTTGGAATATCCTGTCTGTGCGTTTTACGCCGGACCTGGTTCTGTTATTTATTATTCTGTTGGAACATCCTGTCGGTGTGAATTTCACCTGACCTGGTTCCGTTATTATTATTCTGCTGGAATAACCTGTCTGTGCGGTCTATCGCATGCATGGTGATTTCTTTTGTTATTCCATTCTTTATTATACTCAGTTGGATAAAACTTTGACTTCTATACTCCATGAAATTAGTGGAATATCCTTTATATTTGCGCTTCATCCAGTATCTTTTTATGGAAATATTCTTCTGAGCATTCTTGAATTTTACACCACAAAACAGTATCGTGTTGACAATTTGGACGTTAATAATTCCTGGATAAAATAATTCTTGAACTTGTTTTATTGAATTCTTATATCATTGTCATCATCCTCATATTTATATTTTGTTGAAAGTCATCTGTGGCCTGTAATGCATAGATGGACTTGGTATGATTATGACCATGGATTATTCGGTGTAATCATGACCGTAATATTACAAATGATGTAAAAATTAAAAATCCTCATTGGCCCGTAGTGCATTGATGGACAGTTGTTGGCATGATCATGACCATTAATGAATACACAAATATTCTTGGCCGTAGTGCATGAATAATTGTGGTCGTGATACTAAAGAATATCCTTGGCCGTAGTGCAGGGGTGATTCGATGATGTGGAATATTCATTAAGCTGAGTCTCAGCTATAACAGTGATGAAAAACCTTTTAAATCATAAAAGATAGTAGATTCTATTTTCTACTTGACTCTTTTAATGGATTGCTGATTCTGCTGCAGTTAAACTTGATGTTTATTATATTTTATCAGTTTAACACTGTTGAAGGCTAATGATAATTTATTCTGCATTATCTTAGTCATAATATTTCTTACTGGGCTAGTTGAGCTCATCCCTTTCTTTCACTGTTCTCTTCAGGAAATTAGAATATAGCTGGGACAAGTCGGGGAACAGGAGTGATGGACCAGAGAATAGTATTAGTAGTCCTCATTATTCTGTTAAATAGTGTGACAATAATTGTATTGAGGACTCCTTTTGAGTTTGTATGATCTCTAGTAGACAATTATTGTATTCAAACTCAAAGTTGTATTTTGTCGTATTATACACGATAATGGTATTAGTAAGTTATATTTGAATTCTGTACCATGTATCTGAAGACTCAAGATGGGTGATGTATACCTAATTTTGGGGGCGTCACATATATACTGACCAACTAACAAATAAGTTTAGGTAGGACACACTAGGAAGGATTTACTCGTTTCTCCCCTCCTAGTTCTATTCCCCGATCTCCGCCAGAGATCATATCCCTAAGCTCTGATACCAACTGTGACGCCCCCAAAATAGGTATACATCACCCATTCTGAGTTGTCAATACATGGTACAGAAACAACTACAACTTTATTATTACAACAGTAAGACTGTGAGTTTGAATACAAATATTATCTTCTAGACAATATCTATACTCAAATAAATCTTCATCACATTTATTGATACATTATTTTACAAAAATGGTGAGGACTACTAAACAACTCTCTCTAGAACCTTCATTCCATACCCCGACTCGTACTCACTATATTCTCGCCTCCTGAGAAGAAAAATAGAACAAAAAGGAAAAGGGTGAGCTCAACTAGCCCAGTGAAAAATATTATGACTAAGATAATATACAACAAATTATCATTAGTCTTCAACAAGGAAAAATCTAATAGAATACAATAGACAACAAGTTTTAAATCAATATTTGCAGTGGAAATAATAATTCATTAGAAGAGTTAAGTAGAGAATGCAAACTACTATCTTCTATGTATGAATTTAAAAGTTCATCGTCTATCTTTTATCCCTGTAACATCAATCAATATATATCTGGAATCAAATATTCATCTTTGCACTACAGGCCAAGGATATTCATCAGTTGGTCATGTTCATCTAAACACCTGTTCATCTTTACACTACGGGCCAAAGATATTCATCATAAATCATTCATCTTTGCACTACAGGCCAAAGATATTCAATAATATCATCATCTAAGACTGAGAATGATGAAAAATATTTTTAAAGAAACGAATCCAGTGAAACTAAATGACAAGGATTAAGGATTAAGGATTCGTACTTTGTTTTAACCATGTCCAAAAATACCTCAAAAATAATTATAGTGGTGTAAAATTCAAGAATGATCAAAACATGGATACAATCAAAGCTAGTATCCACAATAGATATTTTATACGAAAAGGAAAATTTTCATTTTTCGATGAATAGTGCCGTATTCGTGAATAGTGTCGTATATGTGAATAGTGCCGTATACGTGAATAGTAACTCCGACACAAAAAGTTTCAAATTTGATTAAAAGTTCAGATCAATACTTCGGCATAATGATATTAGAAGAAATAATATCATTTTAAAAAAATAATATCCCTTACCTCGAAAGATCAGTACTTCTAGCTGAAACACCGGATATAGGTTATGACTTGAACTTGCACCGTATAGCAATACTCAAAATATACTCAAAATACTCACAAGAATACACTCGATAATATAAAGAGAGAAAACTTCAGTTTCTGGTGTAATTTTCAATTCTAACCTAAGCACCCTATTTATAGGAAAATGCTTAGAACACCAAAGTAGAAAATTTATTAAATATTATTATATTTTTTCCAAAACTTCATACGCATGATTTTACCATCTGAACTCAGTCCCTATCACATGTTAAATGAGGGAAACAAAATGAAAAACACGTTTTTGTAAATAAAAATAATTAAAACTTTCAAAAATCAATTATTTCGGAACTTCGGAACTTTGGAACTTCAATAATTCACAATAAATAGCTCTTTTATCAGAAAATTTGAATCTCGCGAATTTTTAAAGGAAATTCAATTCTCTACAACTTTACAGAAGAAAGTTCTTCCAAATTCCAAACAGATATTGACCGAAATCCATAAACGGGCGATTTTACAGGCTATAATCAAATTTCAGTCAAGAAATGGGGTCCACCGACACATAAAATATGCTTTAAATATTTTTGGTAACAAAAATACTCCTCTTCCACATATACTCATATATCCCACATTCATCGTAAAAATATCATCATTATTATATTATTAAAATATAATAATATATTTAAATGAATGATTTTATTAGAAAAAGATAAAATTTCAATTTTCAACAATTGTCACATTAAAAATTTTCTCCATCTATATCCACATAAAATCAATATTTTCCTCATCATATGAATCAATAATTAATTATTCACAAATAATATTACAGAATCACAATATTGACAACCAGGCAGTTCCCAGGAAAGAGGGGGCTTTCCAATAAGAATTTCTCCTTACTGGCGCGCAATTAGGTGACCAAACCTCTCCTTAGACAGAACTTTCTAGACATTGCCAATAATGTTATCTAATAATATTATTCAGATAATATGAATTATTGCTTCGATAATGAAAAATACTGTGTAATGACAATTATTGAAACAACATCAATATAAAATATCAACGCAGCAATTATTAAATCAATAAAATAAAATACTGAACAGTAATTACGGTAACCATTATTGAGTAGTGTCTTCTTACGTAAGAATCAATAATTGGTGCAATACCGTGTGCTACTGTGTTTTAACCACCGAGTATTTTAACAGTATTAACGGTAACAACTACGCTGTTATTTTTAAACAACTTATATTTGTCGTTTTCTTCATCAAATCGCTTTCCGTTATGGGGCCCACACATGGCTGTGTCGTTGTACGAATATTCCCCGTCAGTACGAATATTCCACAACCAAACGAATATTCCCCGACAACAATGAATATTTTATAACCACTTGCTTATTTTGAAATATTTACGTATTTTACCCATAACTATCCACATTAATCAAATCAACCCTTACTATTTCAAAATAATAAATAGAGAAAATTAAATTTCATTAATAATAAGTTGGGGTCTTACACGAAGAGTTCTAGAAAGAACTTAGATGTTTACTTGAGACCTCTTACAGACGAGTTGAAGGTATTGTGGGAGGATGGAGTATAGACTTGGGATGTTGTAATGAAAAAAAAAATTCAATCTTAGGGTAGCGGTTATGTGGACTATATAGTGACTTCTCAGCTTATAGTATGTTAGCTGGATGGAGTACACACAGGAAATTGGCTTGTCCGTATTGTATGGAGCATACAAAGTCTTTCAATCTATCAAAAGGTCGAAAGCCTTGCTGGTTTGACTGTCATCATCGGTTCTTGACAGTAGATCACCCATTTCGAAGAAATAGAGAACATTTCAGGAAAGTGAAAGTAGAAAATGATATGCCTACATTGCGATTATCAGGAATGGAAATGCGAGATCGTGTGATGAGATTGATGGTCATCCCATTTGGTAAGATTGATGACACAAACATAATCAATGGGTTTGGCGAATCTCATAACTGGGTTCGAAGAAGCATCTTTTGGGAATTGCCTTATTGGTCTACAAATTTGATTCGTTATAATCTAGATGTGATGCATATTGAGAAGAATGTGTTCGACAATGTGTTTAACACCGTGATGAATCTTACGGGGAAGACAAAAGATAATAATAAGGCACGATTGGATATGAAAGATAATTATAAGCGTTTTGAATTAGAACTTTATGAATCTCTTAATGGTAAGATTGTCAAACCGTTTCAAGGTACACATTGTCCAAAAAGAAAGTTGAAGATGTGTGCACATGGGTTAAGTCTTTGAAACTATCAGATAGATATGCGTCAAACATTGCAAGGTGTGTTACGGGTGGGAAATTGCAAGGGATGAAGAGTCATAACTGTCATGTGTTCATGAAGAGACTCATGCATATAACATTTCGGGATCTGCTTGATAAACCAATAAGGGATGATTTGATGGATCTTAGTCGTTTCTTCAAAGACTTATGTTCAAAAATAGTAAATAAGAGGGAAATGTCCGTACTTGAGAGGAACATCATAGAGATCACGTGTAAACTTAAAAAAATATTCCCACCTAGTTTTTTTGACTCCATGGAGCATTTACAAATCATCTTCCCTATAAAGCTTGTGTTGGGGGTCCAGTTCAATATAGATAGATGTACCCTTTCGAGATGGTGATGGGAAACCTTAAGAGGAAGGTCAAGAATAGAGCTTATGTCGAGGGATCGATATGTGAGGCATACAGTTTCGATGAGATATCTACGTTTTTCTTAGACTATTTTTCGAACGAAGTCTTGACAAAGGCCAATCGAGTCTCGAGATATGATGATGGGGGCAATGTTAAACTAAATTGTTAACTTTTTTTATTTTGTCAATCGGGTCCCGCTTATGGAAAAGGGAAGCGCATATTCCTATTTGAGCAAGAATTACATACTGCACATACTTACATTCTTCTCAATTGTGAGGTGATTGACAAATTTGTGAGGTACACATGTAAAATTCTTATTTATCCCTTAATTTTCAATGACATGTAATATACATTCCAACATGTTAATGTTTATAATATTGTATAGATTATACGATGAAGAGTTAAAATTGAAGCATCCCGGCATAACTGATAAAGATATTCAAATGAATTGTGATAAAAAATTTGCACTCTGGATAAAGGACAAAGTAAGTTAAATTAATTAAGCACGACATAAATATACTCCATATTAACTATGACTTAATTTAATAGGATGGAGTTTTTGAAGGCTTTTACCGAGGGATCAACAATTCCGGTTAATGTACAAGTTCTAGCTATGGAACCAGACAGGGACCAAGTCAGCCACAATGGTTATGAATTTCATACTAAGGCATATGGGCGCGATACAAGAACAACGAACTCTAGAGTGTGTGTCAAAGGAGATTGTTACAATGAGCTTGGTAGTGCCTTTTATGGGGAGTATGAGGAAATCGTAGAGTTTTCGTACAAGGGCATGTACGGGGGTCATATTAACTTGTTCAAGTGTCGTTGTTTTAATTTAGAATAGGGATACGTGTTGACAGACATGGAATCATCGATATTGACCTCCATAGGTCCACGTACTCCAATGAACCGTTTATTTTACCAACTCAAATAGTACAAGTATACCACACTCCTAGTACTGTTAGAAAAAGGGATAGACTACCTACAGATTGTGTGACAACCCAGAAATTCGGATTGTCCAGAATTTAAGATTTAAAGAATTAGTTATTAATAAAATGAATTTTTATTAATACTATTTTGTGCTATGTGTTTATTAATCATTCTAGAACCTAGAATGATTATAAATCGGGAGAATTTTGGCTATGAGCTAGACTGAACGAGTATGAATTTTTAAGAAGAAAATAAAATTTTTCTAGGAACAAAATATTTGCGAAAAAAGACGAAATAGGCACTATTCACCCGACGAAACCCTAAGGGTTAGGGTTTGAATAACCTAAGCCTTCCGAGAGTTCGGTATGTCAAAATGACATTCCATCGAAAGATTTGATGATAATATGTCGTGAAAAGTTAAGTAAGCCGATAAAAGTTTTTCTTAAAAAACGTGCAGAAATCGGATGAAATAAAAACAACGAAAAGTAATGTTATGTACTTTTCATTCGTTTAGCTACGTTAGGGGAAAACGCTTGACCCCAAAAAGTGTTTTTCAATTTTTTAAAAAATTTGAAGAATACGTAAAAGTTAATCGGTAAAGGAAAGATGAAATATCCAAAAATATTTGGTTTCTGAGAATCGCAATTTTTAAAACTGTCGGACGAAACCCGAAAGATGGAACCACGAAACTTACAAGCTACGTTTTGTGAATAGTAAGGAGGTTAACTAAGGAGGTGGAAATAGTAAACTTAAGGGCTAAGTAAACTTAAGGAGTAAGTAAACTTAGTGCTCAAGTCATGAATAGTAAGGAGGTTTGGGGGGGCAAAATGATTAAAATACCCCTAGCCTTGGTTTTCTATAAATAGGAAGCTTAACTCATTTGTTTAGGATTTTGAAAATCCTACAAGTTTTAAGAGAGAGAGAGAGAGAGATATTTTGGATGAGAAAGAGTAGGAAAAGGAAGAGGAAAAGCTTACTAGGGAGCAAAGTTTGTTTGACGGAATGAGATTAAAGAAGAAAGGTAATCCGAAAACCTAACTTCTAAGATAATTTTCTTTAAGTTTCTATGTTCAAAAACATGACTTAATGAGAATAAGAAGTAAAAGATGTTAGGAATGATTTCATATTGTTGAAATCTTGAGGAAAGAAGAAATAAGAAATTAAAAGTTTAGCTTATAAATTTCTTAAGGAAGTATAAGATTCGTAATGAATTTGAATGATCCAAATGAATCTTATGAATGATTCAGTGAAATAAGTAAGGAATGGTGTTTTATAACATCAAATTCAAAGAAAAAGTGAAATCGTAATCAAAATATCGATTAAAAATGAAGAACGAATGAAGAACACGCGAAGAACGCAAAGAAAGTTATTGATGGACAAATTTAAAACCATCGTAGGATAATTGTTATTGATGGACAAGTTTAAAACTATCGCGTATAAGTTAGATGCTTATTTCTTGGTTAGGAACGTTAGAAACGTTCATGAAGAACGGATTAAAATTGAGCTTTAACAAAGTTATGGCAAAAATTTTGTAAAAGAAGAACGAGATTTAGAAAGTTAGTAAATGAACCCGAACGTGTAGGGTTTTATAAGAATGTAAGAGAATGTAGAAAATGTGAGTCGTGGACTCAATAACGAATGAATTCCGAGTTCAGATGACAGAATTACGGATGAACGAATGAAGAACATTAAAAATGTAAAATGAACGAAGGGTGAAGATTAAGCCAATTGAGTGGCATGTTAACGGATTCAGAACGAAGTTCTGTCCAAGGGTAATCAAATTACGTAAGATAAGGAAGAGAATGGATTTGGAACGACCTCGTTCCAAGTTATAACGAATAAGTTATGGAAGAAGGAAGTAAGCGTCTTAAGAAATTTCTAAGACTTAGAAAAATTTTCTAGGTTTTGTGCTCGGCGCCGCAGTGCCAGTCAATCCTTGGGAGGCAGCGCGAGGCCCGGGTCATCAGCTATTGCTGAGTGGTGCCGCGGCGTGAGAAATAGAGAAGAGAGTGGCGCCGTAACGCCAGTCTTGGTAGTTTGACACTGCAGGTAAAGGAAGGGGCACGACGCCGTAACACCGGTGCAAGATAGTGCCCAATGATGAGCATTTATCTGCTCAATTAATGGGGGATGTGCAAGAAAAAAATATGAAGATGTAGTTCAACTAATGTAACACTTAATAAAGTGTATTAAACCTTTGATGAAGGTTAAACGAAAAGATTAAACGAGATTAAAAGATAAAGAATGTAGACGCGGGTTACAGAACTGATATCTGGGGACCGTAGTTGCAATGAAACGAACGTGGGGGATTGTTAAGATTGTGATTCCTTAGATGTTGAGTGACGATGGTAATGTATAACATTTCGATGTTATGACATGGTAATGAGAGATGAATGTAAAGCGTATAGACGCTGTGAATGTAACGTTGTTGGGATGAACGATCGGTCTTAGCATACAACGAACCGTATGGCTTTGACATTAAGAAAGAATATTGAATATGGGGTTCAGATGATAATAATGAATGAAAGCGATTAAAACCTTAGATAAAGGTTTAATGAGAGATGAAGGGATGAACAACGTAAATATTGAATACGTAAATGATCCTCGTGAATCATATTTACGTCGGGCGAATGTTTTAAGTATACATTGGTTGTATGACTTAGACGTTGACGAAGGTAGTAAGTAAGATATGAATTATCAAGAAAGCCGTAGCGAACGATAATAAGATTAATGAAAGATGAATGTGAGTCAGATAGAGAATGTTAGAATGAAATGTAAGTGTTGAACACTTTAACCGATGTAAAGGTTGAGGGTGCGCGAATATTAAACGAGTAGAACCTACACCCCGTGTATGGTTTGACCATAGTATAATGAAGACCAATGATTAATCATATGAACGGTGAAGAAGCTAAATTAAAGACAAGTACGTATAACGTAAAGAAGCCGAGTTAATGTTTATTACTTGGATGACGTTTCGAGTCGAATGAATCGGATGTTGTATGATAAGAATAAGGTAACATAAAATGCTTAACGCTATAAATGCGTAGAATGAATATGGAATGATCGTTCTAAGTATACAAAAGACTGTATTACTTGGACGATAAGAATGAATCCTGAGGTATGACATTTAGTTGCCAGAAAGCCATAAGGAATATTAAATTGACTTAATGAACGTTATAGTTAATGGTTCGGATAAGTTAAGATGAATTTAGGTTGTAGTACAATTGTAAACTTTAATGGTTGACATATGGGAGTTGGGCTAAATAATTCCTTCAGAGAGTGAAGCTATATACGAAAATGGCAACTGATCTAACTTACTATTATGGGCAGTGTAGATGAGACGGGAACTTGTTCGTTGGTTATTTGTGGGAAACCATTCAGAGTACCATATGGACTACTAGCAGAGACATGATGTGTGTTGAGTCCTAGGAGAGTTATAAGAAGAAGATAAGTAAGTAAATCATCAAAGATGGTGAACGTATTGAGTAAGACATCTCCGTATGTCATGAAGCCATTAACCGGTAAAG
The DNA here is from genome assembly GCA_020205505.1 of Panax japonicus. Taxonomy (NCBI): domain Eukaryota; kingdom Viridiplantae; phylum Streptophyta; class Magnoliopsida; order Apiales; family Araliaceae; genus Panax; species Panax japonicus. Next base: position 43,304,155 of record CM035110.1, on the reverse strand, counting down.
TAAGTTGGTCGCGTAAACTTAGTTTATAAGAACGTGAACCCTAAGAAGTAAAGTTAATTAAACCAATGCGTAAAGTTAAGTATATGACTAATTGGTGTATGTGTTATTTCCTTATGTGCTACATAGGAATTGGAATGTGCAGTTCAGCGTAAACTATATAAGTTGTAGTTGTGCGTAAGGCAAGTTTCCTAACTTCATTCATATTTTAAATGAATGCTAGTTTCTTAAACTTCTCAGATGTTGAACTTGAGAAGTTATGTCTATGTGCGAATGTGTGATATTTGTACAAGGTGGTAGAACGTATGAGGCCTTGTGCCACAATTTGAACACTTCTTTTTTTTTTGTTAATGTGGAGTTTCCCAACCGCAGTCAGACTAAGTCTCCCCACCCCGGGTCAGGCTTTTCATATAATTTGAACATAATTTGAACACTTCGGTGTTTCTATAATATGAAATGTTCTGTGATTGAATTGTTCAATATGAGAATGTTCTGTTTATACATGAACCGTTATTGTTAAGTCTGTGCTATTGATTCTAACCAGACAAAATGTGTATGAAAGAGAGTAGAGAATGAAAGTATTTCAAAGTGAATGTGACTAATGTTTTAAAATGATGGGAATCGAGATTATTCCTATTATTCAAGCTGGTTCTTCATAACCTTTGTTCAGTTATTGAAGTCTTAAAAGAATGTTTAAATTCCCGAAGTTGTTTTTTTAACTGCTATGACACTGAGCAGTTGAATGCTCACACTTGCTTTAAATAAAAACATTTTCAGCGAACAATGTTAGAAGAACTTAAGGATCCCGTAAAGATCAATGCTGATCGGTATCCATAAGAAATGCCATTTATTATATAAATTAGCGTGAAGATCAAGCGAAGAATTATAATATAGAATGATTGATATTAAACTATAGAATAGTTTAATGAACGATGATGTATCCTTGGTGGCAGATAAAAGTCACTCGTGCAAGATGTAAAGAATAATGTAATTATCATTACTTGTAATAAAAGAGGTAATAAGGTTTTAGAACCTGGGATTTGAGGATGTATGTTGTTATATTTAGCTATATAATGATGTATGTTTGGAAGAAGATGAGATCATGATGTACGGAATCTGGATGTGAATATAGACCGAATTTTGGGGCATTACAGAGTGGTATCAGAACTGATAGATTATAAACCTTAGGTGTGAGTACCTAAGGCTATAATTGTAGAGAGAAGGATAAGAAAATCGTTGAGTTAAACGATTAAGGAATGAGATCACCACGTGATCATAGTAAATTGAAGTAACAGATGAGCTGTTAAACGATGGATGATTTGTAGCTAATGTTATAAATGAATGGTACTATGAAATAGTATGGGAAGAAGAACTCAGATTAAGTTGTAAAGGATAACATATGAATTAAAGAAAATTCATATTAAGTAAAGAGAAAGTTAGAAGTTGTAAGATTTCAATTGAGTTCTCATGTGATAGCTGAGTTGTATGAACCTTTGTATGGGCAGAGGTTTGTGCTTGATGTAACAACCACTCGGTTTATTACAGTGATAATCATTAAATTTTGTCGCGCTATCAAGATATATATGACGAGAAGGTGAATCTTTTCACATGTATATATTTGATAGGTAGAGAAGGTTAAGATAAGGTGCGAGTTCTTGAAACTCATATTTATGGTAAGTTCGTGACTCATAATCATATGGTATATTTTTGAACTTCTCAGTGTATGGATGTTTATGGTCTGTCTGGGATAGTTCTTAAACTCATATTATTGTGGAAAGTTTCTGAACTCATAATGTGTGGTAAGTTGATGGACTGTACTAAGGTACAGGAATGTGTGGACTGAAAACGAGTTATTTTCAGTAGACTTAGCATTGAAGGTGCTAGAGAAGATTAAGTATTGTCACAAGTAAGACAATGAAGGAAGATGAATGTAAGACCCCAACTTTTATGAATAAAGATAAATTTTCTATAAATATCATTTTTTGAATATTAAGGAGTGAATTTGATATAATGTTATAGTTGTGGGTAATATTTATAAATTTTGCAAAATACGCAAGTTGTTATATTATATTCGATTGGTTTAGGAATATTCATACGACGACACAATCATTGGTGGACCCCATAACGGAATTATTATCGGAATGAAAAAATGACAGAAATATTTTTTTATGAAAATAATAGCGGAAGTTTTACAGTTAACTGTTGAAATAACCGGTGTTAAAAGTACAATAATACGTGTGGTTGAATAATAGTACACGGTATTGATTATTGATGTTTATTTGAGAAGTTACTCAGTTATACTCAATTATTGCTATAGTAATTGTTGAATCATATCTCTAATATTATTGATTCAATTAGTGTCATAGTATCATCTGCATAATATTTTATATTATTAAATCAATAATTGAGACGACAAAGTTATTAATATTATTATTTGCAATATTGATGATGTTTAGAAATTTTGTCAATGAGAGGTTTTGTCACCTAATTACGCGCCAATAGGGAGAAATTCTTATTGGAAAGCTACCTCTTTTCTGGGAATGACCCGGTTGTTAAATATTGTGAATTATAATAATGATGATAAATGTTGTTAAAAATATTGAAAGGATTTTTATGAAGTATTTGTGTAAATTTTGCTTATTATATAAACCCCCCATTTTTCCATTATTTAAAATAATTGATAGAAAGTTATTCAGTATATATATAATGGGACCCACCTGTGATGGTGAAATGTTGGTGGGAGGGGAACACGTGGGACCCACGTTAGAAGAAGAAATTTAGGGGGGAGGGATCTGAAGGAACTCACGGGTGGTGAGCTTTTCTTTATGGCATGTGTTTATATATATATATTTATTATAAACTTTTGTTTTGTTTAACTATTATGTTAGCATTTGAAAAGTGGGCGTCTGGTGATCAACAAAGTTTAGCCCGTGAGTTTCCTACTGTTGATCCGTGGAAAATTTTCTAAATAGTATCCTTCCAATCTACTATAAATAGGATGCTTAGTTAGAATTGAAAATCACACAAGAATCAGAAAATTCTTCTTCTATAATATTGAGCGTATTTCTTTCGAGTTTTAGAAATCTTTGAACGTAGAAAACAGTGAAAGTTTTCCTCAAGAATATCCCCACTATACCAGTTGGAATGCTCTTCTTTTCAAGGTAAGGGATGCTATTTTTGTTCAATATTCGCTTGAAATAATATTTTCTTCCATACTCATTTGGTTAAAGTTTTGGCTTCTATACTCCATGAAATTAGTAGAATATCCTTAAATTTTGCGTTTCATCAAGTATCTTTTCATGGAAATATTATTCTGAGCATTCTTGATAAATTTTAACTTTTTCATGTTGGAGTACTATTCACAGGTTACTGTTCATAAATTACTATTCACTGGGTACTATTCACTCAAGTACTATTCACCCGGGGTACTATTCATGATAAAAATTGACTCTTTTTCGGTCCAAATCATTTTTGGTACAATATTATTCTTGAATTTTACTCCACAAAGCAGTATCATGTTGACAATTTGGAAGTTATTGATTTATGGATAAATTAAATTATAAATCTTTAAAAATTTATCCTTTGCTTTCATTTAATTGAATTCTTATATCATTGTCATCATCTTCATGCTTATATTATTATGAAAGTCATCTTTGGCCCGTAGTGCATAGATGGACTTGGTATGATTATTACCGGGGATTATTCGGTATAATCATGACCGTAATGTTACAAATGATGTGGTAAAAGTCCTCATTGGCCCGTAGTGCATTGATGGATAGTTGTTGGCATGATCATGACCATTGATGAATACATGAATATCCTTGGGCCGTAGTGCATGGATAACTTGTGGTCGTGATACTAAAGAATATCATTGGCCATAGTGTAGGGGTGATTCGATGATGTGGATTATTTTTTAAGCTGAGTCTCAGCGATAAAAGTGATGATAAACATTTTAAATCATAGAAGATAGTAGATATAATGCTCTAATTGACTCTTCTAATGGATTGCTTGTTTTGCTGCAGTTAAACTTGATGCTTGTTTTATTTTATCAGTTTACCACTATTGAAGGCTAATGATAATTTATTTTGCATTATCTTAGTCATAATATTTCTTACTGGGCTAGTTGAGCTCACCTCTTTTGCTTTCATTATTCTCTTCAGGAAATGAGAATATAGCTGGGACTAGTCAGGAAATAGGAGTGACGGTCCAGATGTTTGCATTAGTAGTCCTCACTATTCTGTGAAATAGTGTGATAATAAATGTATTGAGGACTTATTTTGAGTTTGAATACTGTCTAGAAGAAAATATTTGTATTAAAACTCACAGGTCATGTTGTATATTTAAGTTTGTATTTGTATTCTGTACCATGTATTTGGCGACTCAAAATGGGTGATGTATTCCTATTTTGGGGGCGTCACAGTTGGTATCAAAGCTTAGGGATATGATCCTTGGCTGAGATGTGAGACAAGAACTAGGAGGGGAGAGACGGGGAATTCTTTCGCTAGTATGACCTACCTAAGTTTATTTGGTATATAATTGGTTGGTCAGAATATAAGGATAATATGTAGCATGTGAATTGACCCTTGTTTTGTGGTAGTATTTGAAAATGACATCCGAGAATGTTGAGAATAGCAATGGAGCACATGAGACCATTGAATCACCAACGATCAATAACCAGGAAAATGTGCATCAGGAAGGCAATAATCCTCATGCAAACAACAACACCGGCCAAATGATGAATGATGAAATGTTTAGGGGCTTTCTGCGATTCATGCAACAACAAGAGAGAGGCCCCTGTCCAAAATGCAAGTGGAAACACCAGCAACTCTCGAACTGTCACCGCTAAGCAGTTCAAGGAGCTGGGAACACCAGAGTTTATTGGAGAGCCAAAACCACTTAAGTCAGAGACGTGGATAAAACAGATCACCAAGATATTTGATGTCTTGGGATTCTCCGAGGAGCAAAAGGTTCCCTTTGCCACCTTCATGTTGCAAGGAGAGACAAATTATTGGTGAGAATTTGTAAAGCGTACTCAACATGCCGCACTGAAGATGACTTGGGAGAAGTTCCAAGAACTGTTCAATGACAAGTACTTTCCCAAAAGTATTCATCATATGAAAGAGGTAGAGTTCATTAAACTGGAGCAAAACAACATAACTGTGTCGCAGTATAAAGCCAAGTTTGCCGAGTTGTCCCGGTTTGCGTCACACTTAGTTGATAATGAGGAGAGAATGACACGGATGTTTTTAAGAGGTTTAAAACCTGAGATACGTCAATACCTTATCTCTCACAAACTATGTTTGTATTCAGATGTTGTAAATAGGGCTCAGTTATTGGAGCGCGATAATGAGTCGTCTCAACAAAGATAGAACAGCCAACAAGTCGATAATACCAGTGGTAGCAGTCCTCAAAGCAATGAAAACAAACGTGGAGGGAATCAACATGCCAGAAATGGTAACCAATTCAGTAGTAATCATGGCCAAGATAATAAAAGTGGACATTCCAAGAAGAGGAGATTCAACAACGATGGAAAGACGTCAGCACCAACACCCATTGTTAAGGAAGGAGAACAACCACCTATCATATGTTTCAAATGCGGAGGGGGGGGACATATCAGTCCAAACTGTGCGCAGAAGTCCAAAACGTGTTACAATTGTGGAAGAGAAGGTCACATAGCTTGATTTTGTCGTTCATGGAAGCCAAGTCCAGCTGGGATAGAGGCACCAAAGGCCGTTCTAGAAAAGTCAAAACCAGTAGTTCACGGGAGAGCGTTTGTAGTAGCCTTCCAGAAAGCAAGGAAACCGAACGAGGTCATCACGGGTAAGCTTATCATAAACTCTAGCGAAGTCTATACCTTATTTGATACCGGTTCTACCCATTTTTTATTTCTCCTACTTGCGCTCAACGTTTAAATTTGACTCCGGAGAAATTAGACTTTGACTTATCTGTTGAAACTCTGTTGGGAGAAACCTTCATTACATCCACTGTTTATAAGTCTTGTTTGGTTCAAATCGGTACCCTCACATTACCTGTCGATCTTATTTCATTGAAAATACTTGCATTTGACATAATTCTAGGTATTGATTGGTTAACTACTCATTATGCAAAAATTGATTGTTTTCGTAAGGTTTTTAGCTTTCATATTCCTAACCAACATATTATGCAAATTCAAGCAACCAAACTATTAAAATCAATCACTATCATCTCAAGCCATAAAGCTATTCATTTATTGAAAAACGGATGTCAAGCTTTATTAACCCATGTCACGGATTTAAAAAAAATACGTCAGTTTTGAATGATATTTCTATTGTTAATAAATTTTTTGACGTATTCCTTGAAGAACTTCTTGGCCAACCCCCGGAGCGAGTAATTGAATTTAGTATCGACCTTGAACCCGGTATAAAACCCATTTCAAAATCCCCATATTGAATGGCTCCTATTGAACTTCTGGAGTTAAAGACCCAAGTACGTCTCCTTGGGGTGCTCCTGTTCTATTCGTGAAGAAGAAAGACGGGAGTATGCGACTTTGTATTGATAATCGGGAGTTGAACCATGTCACTATCAAAAATAGGTACCCCTTACCTCGTATTGATGACTTGTTTGACTAGTTGCAAGGCGCCAAATTCTTTTCAAAGATTGATCTTCTTCTCGGATATCACCAATTGAAGATTAAAACTGATGACATTCCAAAGACGGCTTTCAGAACTCGATATAGGCATTATGAATTCCTAGTCATATCTTTTGGATTGACTAATTCTCCTGCTGCCTTCAAGGATATGATGAACCGAGTATTCAAGGAGTATTTGGATCATTTTGTGGTTGTCTTTATTAATGACATCCTCATATACTCCAAAAATCGTGAAGATCATGAGAACCATTTGAGGCTGATACTCCAAAAGCTTCGTGAAAACAAGCTTTATGCCAAGTTGAAGAAATGTGAGTTCTGGCTTGAGGAAGTAGCATTCTTTGGGCATGTAGTATCAAGTCATGAAATATGCGACACCCCCAAATCCGGACACATCAAACCCATATATTTGGTGTTCACTGTCCAATTAAACCATAACTAACTACCCATAAATAAAGGATATAATTAAACTCAAAAGTTTAAACAATCAATCTCCCATTAAAGGGTTACATAATCTAAAATAAATCCCAGGTCATCTAACCTTTATTACAATCATCAGCGGAAAGATAAAACATGATCATAATTAAATTTATTACATAAGCTTCATAAATAAAAAGATAATTTAAACGTCGTCGTCTAATCAAGCAATTTGTCCTTGCCCTTGCTTGTAGAAAGCTTTTCAAATTTCTTAACTTCATCTGCATTGTTTTGTGCAAGAGTGAGCAAAAAATTGCTCACAAGAAGAATATACAACAACGCTTTATGAATAACAATTCACTGAGCTTTCAATGGTAAAATATTCTTACTAGAACAATAAACTTTAATTCAACAGTTATGAGTTCAAAAGAATAATGAACGTTAAATTAACAATAGATATTAACATCAAAGAATACATTGAGGGTCACAAGACCACGAACTATACTCTAGGTTTTCAAGTATTTCTAATTTAACCTTTAACAGTCTAAAAGACTATAATCATCATCTATGTCCTAGGTTAACAGGTGTTTCTGCTATAACCTTTAACAGTCTAAACGAGTATATGGACCATCATCCCGTACTCCAGGTGATCAGACCTTTGTACTATGTATTGCACAAACATTTTAACGCTATTGCATAGCTCTAAAATAATCCCCTAATATAGGGTTGTTCATCTCAACTTAGATTATCAGGTTCCGAACCAAAGGAAGTTTGGTTGGGAATTAACTTTAAGGAATTCTAGATTTTTAGAACGCTTATCAACCAAGTATAGGTTGAATCAGATAGGGACCAATAACTATTTAAGAGTTTGATTATAACATTTTCATGAATAAGGTATATCGATGAATCAATAAGAGCTAGAGTATTAACAATTCCTAAATTGAACAAATATTATCATCGATAAAATGCTTTCAAAAATTATGAGTACATAAGCAAGCCAAAGGGAGTTTGGTTTGGGTTGACTTCAAGGGTAATTTAGAGTTTTGAACATTCATCAACTAAGGATTAGTTGAGTTGGTAAAGAATCGCTAGGTAACTTAGAGCTCGGTACAATAATGTAAGATAGTACAATGACATTGGAAAACGAAGATCAAATAATAGTTATCAATAGCTGAATAAACACATTTCTTACAATAAACTTACAGATTTTGAACAACCAAAGTAATCTGATTTGGAATAAAGAAACAAGGATTAATTAACTTGCTCAACAATAAATGAGGGTTAAAGAACTTGAATAACAATAAATTGCCCAAAAAGAGATTAGAAATAGAGAACTTGTAAAAGTATATCATGACAGTGAAAAGTAACCTTACTGAATAATAAAGTAGCAAATGTTAGAGAACTTGCCTCTTGCGTAAGCTATACAATTACAACTCACGTACTCCAATATCCTACACATACCATTAGGATTATCACATCAATTAGTTACATACATTAACCTCATAGATTCAATTATCATCTTAGTTATGTCATAACCTTTAATTTAAGGTCTAACCATATTAATAAACCACATAACACGAATTCGAAAACTCACTAACACATATATAAGCCTTTTAGCATCCAAATCATATTTTCAACTCTTATTAATCAATACCACATTTCTCCTTAATCGAACTTGAAGTTCAATCAAGTGTTTAGGTCTTCCCATGATTCATTGGTTTTATATTAATCACCTTCCATATCTTAGTGTTCATTTCCGAAATCATAAGTATTAACATCACAAGACTTAGTTACCCTTCAATGTGTACACTAAGTCCTAACATATCGCATTCATAACTTATAAAACCTTTTACAACTTTGAAATTATCAATGACATGACATGGTTCTGTTTTAACGTCCTTATTACAAGCTTGTTACATTAATACATAATTAAACTAAGTTATAGCGACATCCCAGGTCTGCAGCAGTAGCAGAAGCCACTATCCCAAATCAGGGTATGGCGCATCTGCGTCATGCACAAGCCTAAGACCGGAGCATCTGCACCGTTTCTGGCCTTGGCACAGGTGCAGCTGCGCCGGTGCACAGACAGAAGCAGAAACAGATGAACAGTTGTCGTTTTTAGCCCAACTAACACGAATTTCACCCACAAGACAGTGAAATTAACATGTACAATTGATATAAAACTATCACAAACATGTTTCCTCACATATTCAACCACTTAGAATAATTTAACAATAATTTTAACTAATTTAATTCCTTAAATTTCACATTTTTATATAAAAACTTGATTTTTGACATCTTTTGTAGAAATCATCACTGTGATCACTATTCTTGTCCAAATCACTTCATTCAAACTACGTTCTCTTCATTTCTTAACGAACTAGCATAAACAAGACTCAATTTATATTTTATCATACGAATTGACCACCAATATTGGTACTTACATAAGCCATATGACAAATACATACTATAATTTAGTTTCTTCCTTTTTAACCGTAATTTGCACAACAAATTCTAATCTAAATGCAAACTCTAACATCATAAACATGTATAATCACAATTACCAGTTATATATCAACAATTCAACAAATTGAATTCACAAAACATAAGAAAATTTTGCCTTATAACTCATATATACATATATATACATAAAATATAAAAATTATAGAGAAATACCTTCTTATGCTTAAACAATCCTTGCTAACCAACTGAATTTGCTTTGAAACTCTTAGGTTTTCTCAAATTTTCTTTCAATCTCTCTCTAGTTTTCTCTCAACTTCTCTGTTCCTTTCTCTTCACAGTATCAGTATAGGCCAACTCTTAATGAAGCGCAAAAATAAAACTTTCAGGGCATAATGCGTATACTAAATATATCAGTTACAAGGATATAAACGTATAAATTATAATTATATTTTATTTATTATTTGATTTATATTATATTTATAATTCAAAATTTAAAAATTCCAAAATCCATAAGGCTTTGTTTGGCAAAACTCTTTAAAATTTAAAGACTTAATATTTTAAGCCTTGTTTGGCAAAAACTAAATTAAACTCCTTTACTTTATTTTAATAGGACAATTCAGTTTATAATCTATAATCACATATTATTTATTTGGATTTCTATATCCCACATAAATCAAATAAATTAATTATATATACCATATTTAAAAAAAAAAATATTCCACTTAAACAATTATCACAAAATTATAATTTCATTATAATTTTATTTAATAATTTAACACACCAATTTAAATTATTAAATTAAAACAACAATATAACATCTCATGTTATATTACAACTTTCTAAATTATAAATTAATTTAATTTAGAATATTATCTAATAAATTTAATTCATAAATATTTGCTAATAATAAACACATCAATAAAATATTTATTTCATTAATTTCAACAATAAATACATCAAATAAATATTTAATATTACAATTTGAAATTTCGAATTGTTACATCCTTCCCTCCTTACAAGGATTCTGTCCCCAGAATCACAACTCAAACAATTAAATCGTCACATTTTTCTCTCTTACGAAGATTCTGTCCCCAGAATCGAAGATACAAACTAAACAAATAACTCAGGGTAATTCTTCATCATTTCAGCTTCGAGTTCCCACGTAGCATCTTCGATGTTGTGGTTCCTCCATGTCACATTCACAGAATGTATCAACTTATCCCTGAGCATTTGTTCTTTTCTGTCAACTATCTGGATAGAAATTTCCTAGTAGAACAACCATAACAGTTCGTACTTGATCAAATGATTACAGTTGGGCTTGTTCGATCATATAACCGAAACATGAAAACATTATGAATGCGCTCTAACTGTAGAGGTAAGGATACCTCAAAACCATCTTTTCAACTTTATCAATGTTTCCTGTACTATAACCAATTTATACCCAATATAGTTCGTCAAACTTACCACACTTTGGAAATTCAGGAACTTGCCATAATCATATGAGTTTAGGAACTTATTCTGGTCAAACCATAGGCGTCCATTCACTGAGGGGTTCAAAACATACCATATGATTATAAGTCACGAACTCACCATATGCTTTAGTTTTAAGAACCGAACCTAATCTTAATATCATCTAACTTAATCTTAAAAACCTCTAAATATCAAATATATACATGAGAAAAGAATCACCTTTCCACCACATGTACATTGATAGCACGATACCGTTATTCCAATGATTATCAATGTGATAAACCAAGTATATGCACAAAACCTCTGCCCATACAAAGATTTGTACGACTTAGTTACCATATGAGTCCTCAATTGAAATCCCACCTAGCATATCTTACTCTTAACTTATTCTTAACTTGCCCATACTTGCTCAATGCGGATTCCTCGTATGACATTATCGAAAACTTCTTGTGCACTTAGCACGCCCTCCGATGTCTGGATTTTCTTTTAGTTTGGCAATCAATTTGTAAACGATATGACATACTTATTTCTAATTGTGTTCCACATGTTCTTGAAAACCTTTCTGAAAATTCGATGTAAATAGTGAATCTCGGTTCGACACAATTGATACTGAAACATCGGGCCTTGAAATAATTTCATTAACATATAACTTCGCACACTGATCGATAGATAATAACTTTGACATACAAAAAATTTATCACCATATCTTGCCACCAATAGTAATATCGAAGGCAATATATAATTTCGTGCTCCCTAATTGATTCAATATATAAATTTTATGTAAAACTCCATTTTCAATTCTTGGTATTAGCGAAACCTAGTTTCTTCCTTCTACTTTCAACTATCCTTCAGTATCGATTTTGAATTTGACACCCTCATCTTGGAGCTACTCTTCCTTTACTCTATCCCACAAAGCTGTATGGTTTTCCATCTGAATAACTTCTCCTCTGACTTTTCATATAACTTACCTCCTACCACAAATTTCTCCTTTCTATTATGAACCCATCTTGCACATTTAACAAAAATAACTACTACCTTTTTCCTTAAGACGTCGGCAACCACATCCATTTAGGATTTTGCAGTCATAATCCTTGAACAACTTTAACTATCATTTTAAACACATGCTTAAATATCTCTGTGAGAGGATATACTTTAGACACTTATGGTCTGTTTATATCTCACACTACTTTCCCAAAAATAACATCGTTAAATCCTCAGGGCAACCACTACTACCACTACTCTGAATCGCGAGTCGGATACCCTTTCTCATAAAAATTTTAGCGATGCGTATAAAATGACCCTGTCGATCTGCCGAAACACAAAGCCTCACATATTGTATAATGCATTGCTATACAACACAAAATTTACTGTACTATCTGATAGAGACATCACAGGTGTAACTAAACGAATAAAATACTACCTTTGACTTCCTCAGAGTCTCATAAATCAATTCGGGAATAAATCCATTGTCACCACGTGGCATTTAATACCAATACGAAAATTCTACACATCCACATAAAAGGAATCATTATTCACACTTTCAATATTTAAGGAATAGTTTAACTCTTCCCGAAGCGAACCTAGTTTCTAAGAAAATTCATTAGGCATAAATTAACAAGTGGCACTTGAATTAAATAACACATAGTCATACAAGTAACTAATTGGAACCATACCTTGCATTGCGCCCTGCATCACCATATTGCGCCCTGCATCACCATGTTGGATGATTATTCGGTTGGTCGACTCGGCGGAGCTGACTCTACAATAACCAGCTTACCACTTCCCCCCTTGCTTCCACTTGCTTTTCCTGCCGCTTTCTTTGGCCACCCTCGAGCTAAGTGCTCCTTTGATCCACACGTGAAGCAGGCTCCCTTCCTCGGTCTTGAACATTTTGGTGCAATGTGACCCTTCGAGCCACAATTAAAGCACACCCTTTTTCCCTTCAAACAAACACCTACATGTTTCTTTTCGCAGTTGTTACACGCCTCCACCTTCTTCTTTTCCTTTCCTTGCTGATTTTCAGCGTCAATACCGTTATTCCACTTTCTTTTCCAAGTGTTACAGGTATGGCTATCCCCCACCTTATCATCTTCACTATTCTTTCCCTTTTGTTATTGATTGTATGTCAGCGTATTTTTGGAGAGTTCTCATTAATAAATATTAATGATATTAGGTTTATTTAATTATTAAATTAAATAAATGATGGTAAAATGGTTTTATTGATTTTAAAATCATTTAAAATGAGAAAAGTGATATAAAAATATTTTAAGTTATAATTAATGACTTTTAATATTTTGATGATAATTCCATTAATATTTAAATATTAATGACGATGGTTTAAAAATGATTTTAATTACTTTAAAAATTATTTAAGTAGAATATTAGTGATTTAAAAGTATTTTAAGTTATTATAAATAACTTTAATATTTTGACAAGTATGTCATTAATATTTTTATAATATTAAATATTAATGATGATGGATTTATTTGATATTTAAATCATTTAACAATGATTTCAGTGTTTGAAAAATTATTATAAAATATAATAATTGTTAGAAAATTATTAAAAGCTTCCGAAAAATATTATAAATGATATTTGACTTATCTAAAATATTATTGAAACTTATAGACCGAGTTTAGTTGACAATATAAGTGTTAATTATCAGATAGGGTGACCAGTACACCGGGAATAGACCAAAGTCCAACCAGACCGAACTAGTTAGAGTTGAGAAGTGTTTATACATGTTATAAACACTAATGTGACTATGTGCTAATGTGCCTAGGAGAAAGATTGACTATAAATTATAGTATTGTGTGTTGTGAAATTTTGTGCTAATTGAAAGACCGATATTGTGATATAGGTCTTGTGAACGTAGATAAGTATATTGTGTAGCAGTAATCAACGGAGAATGCAAGTTTCCTAACTCAACCTTGAGTTATATCTGTTCAATTATCATGGTGGTTAATTATTGTTGATTAGACCACGTCCAATAATTTATTTTTGATTATTCACAGTTAGTGCATGTTTATTAATTCAAATCGAATTAGTGACTCTGAGAATATATATTTAGAGAATAATTGTTATTGGATGTTCATATCCGTAGAAACTATTAGTGATTGCAAATAGTACAATCAAATTCTGTCTATTGTTAAGTCGTGTTGAGAAATGTCTTAGCCAATTGTTCTGCCAAGACAAACATTTATTAGAACTTGACAGGTTGGAGAAGAGAAGAGAAGAGAATTCAATTATTATTAACAGATTAATGCCAATTGTTTCGGCTAGATGGAAAAAAAGAAAACTTGATAGGTTTGAGAAGAGAAGATAAGAGAAGTGATTAGAAATTGAAATCATTATATTTCGTTGTTAAATCAAATTCTGATTCAAAGACTGAGAAGAACAACCTTTTATATAAAGGGAACATATTTGGTCGTATATTCGACCATTGCACGCGTTTTGAATATTATGCATAATATAGGGTATAATGAAGCAGATCACTTGTTATACTTGTAGAGGTGTATGATTTAATCTTTATGGTTTTCTGATACACCTGAGTATATCAATGTAAATCTTTGATAGTTACTCGAGAAGAAAAGTTCTACATCCTTGGAATCACTCAGCATAAACTCTGGAAAATATTTCCATACTGTTATTTGGGTATATCAGAGTAAATCTTTGATAGTTACTCAAGAAGAGAATTTTAAGATCTTGTAAGATCATTCATCATAAACTCTAGAGAGTATTTCTAAATTGTTATTCAATAGAATATCGTAGAAACTTTGAAAGCATTGTATACTTTCGCGAATTTAATGCATAGTTTGCGAGGAGATTAGTTAGAGAAGATAAAATTGTTCAATTATTTCAAAGTTCCCCGAACTTTGGAGTCATTCTATCTAATTAGATAATCTGTTGTTTTGATTCTTATACTTTTATTGTATATCTTAACTTGCGGGCAAATTTGTTGCTCACCCTTGCTAAATAAAACATTCCAGCTAGGGACGAAGAAGTCAGAGGAGTTGTGAAGATAAAAGGCAAAGGTGATATGGTGTGATAATTGTGTTTAACATATATATTATGTTGTATTTGTAAACCCTTTATGTATATCTAATGGGTATGTTTGTAATATAAAGGTTACATAACCTGGGACGAATGTATTAACTATATCAGTTAATGTGGTGTAATATTTTATTCATCAATGAATGGGTAGTTAGATGTTAATTATATTGTGGATCGTGAGCACCAAACTCGGAGGGTCAGGTAACCCAGATTTGGGGGTGTCACAGGTTGGTATCAAAGTTGTAGTGGCCAAGGTGTCATAAGTTGGTAGCAGCGCTATAGGTTATAAACCTTAAATGGGGTGGGGGGGAAGCCTAGGATTATAACCACAAGCGAGATAGAGAATACTCATTTAGAGTACTAAGTGAGGGATTGCCGAAATATATCAATAGTGAGATATGTGGTCGCATAGTGAGAGAATTTTATACTGGTGAAGTACTAATCAAGTTATTTAAACTGATATTACGATGTCTGGAGAAGACGAAATAAGTACAGAAGTGCTAGCGGCGGTGCAACAGTGCCAGTAGTCGAGGTGCCAGTGCAAAGCGGGTCAGTTGAAGAGGTAAGAAAAGATGAACAAATGATCCATCTGGGGAGTGATCATTATGATTATCCCGAGATGTATCTGAGTGGTGATGAGGAGGCGGAGTCCGAAGAAGCTAAGGTGGAGAAAGAGAGTAAGACCAAAGTAGGAGGACCAGATCAATTATCTGCAGAAGTCCAGGAAATCCAAAGTAAAGTATTTCTCTTGGAGGAGATATGGAAGACGGAGCGAGCATTATGCAAAATGACAGAAGAATGGAACGAGTTGAAGACGCAGGTGGATAAGATGAAGACTGAAGGTGGTGGATCGTCTGAAGGAACAATTATGAAAGGCAAGAATAAGAGAAAGAGTGATCACAACAGTGATAACTCTAAAAAATTCAAACCCGAAGAAGAAGGAGAAAGTCTGTAGTAAGTGTGGGAAGACTCACGTGGGAGAATACATGATGTGGAAGAACGTGTGCTTCAACTGTAAGCAGGAAGGACATATTTCCCAACATTGTCCTAAGCCGAATATGAGAAAGTGTTTTTCTTGTGGGAGAACGGGACATGGATTCAACAAGTGTCTTGACAAGTAGAAGACTGGTGAAGGGAGTGGACGGTAGATAGCTTAAGTTTAAGTGATAATATCTTTTGAAAGTTTGTGATATTAATGGTTGTAATATCGAGAACGATGTTTGAACATATGTAAATATATATGTTTGTATGAGTGAAATCTTTATTTTCTATATGAATATAAGATTAAGATTAATTTGTAAGTTCTTAAAACTCATACTTATGGTAAGTTCATGACTCATAATTATATGAGATGTTTTGAACCCCTCAGTGAATAGACGTCAAAGGTCTGACTAGGATAAGTTCATAAACTCATATAATTGTGGCAAGTTCCTGAACCCCTAGGTGTGGTAAGTTTGATGAACTGGGAATAGTTGTGTGTGAATGGAGAATTATGACTTTTTGTTTAAAGTCAGAGAATTACAACTTTTATTTAAAGTTGTGTTGTTAATCCTGATATTTATGAAAAAAGGGATAGTTGTATATGTTAAGTACTAAATGTACTGTTTGCTATTTGAATAAATATGCGATTATATGAGAACTTTGTGTTAAATTCTTATTGTGTGATTAATAAGAGTTGGTATAGAGAAAGAGAATTAATATAAGATTTTTATTTAAATCAGATAATGCCGCCTAGATGACATATTCGAAATGAAAGAGAAGTACAGTCTGTGAATAATGAAAGAGGTCAAGCGGACCCGATCCAGAATTTTGTGGACATGTTAGCCCAAGCTATGGGAAATAGAGCTCTAATAGAAAAGCGAGAGAAAGAAATCAGCCAGCCGATAGATTGGCTAACTTTAAGGACTTTAAAGCGGTAGGACCGCCAGAATTTAAGGGAACTACAGATCCGATTGAAGCCCAAACATGGGTGAAGGAGATGGAGAAAGCATTTATTATTGCGAGAGTGGCAGAAGAGCAAAAGACAGCTTTTATAACTTATTTGATGAAGGGAGAAGCCAACTGTGGAAAGAATCATCCAAGACTTTGTCTGAATAAGAAGGGAATTTTTTATAATTGTAGGCAAGAGGGACACATGTCACCCAATTATCCCAGTCCAAAGAAGATACAAGGTTGTTATGCCTGTGGATCAACAGATCCTCTGGTTCGGAATTGTCTAAAAAGGAATAGGGAGAAGTGGAGTGCTAACAAGGGAACCAATAGCAGAACCTTGGCGATTAAAGGAGATGCTCAGCCAGGGACACCAACAGCCCGTGCATTTAATATGACGACTCAAGATACAGTAGATGCCCAAGAGGTGGAGATAGGTAATGTTTTCGCTTAATAACTTAATTATGCGAGTAATCTTGGTTAGATATCGCTGTGAATTGTTTTCTTTTATGGATCCAACTCACAGGTTAGAATATAAGACACAAATTAATATTGTGTTGATAAAAATGAATTGATGATACAACTTTACAAGATTGTAGGGAGTAAAGAAGCGGTGATTCCGAGGACGGAGTCCTTTTAAGGGGGGTGAATGTGATAACCCGAGATTTTGAATAATCCAAATTTTACGAATAATTTTTTTTATTTAATATTAATATTGACTGTTAATATTGTGCTATGTATTTGTGATACGAGTTTAGAGAATGAGTCAATTTGTGTGTTGACTGAGAAAATAAGAGTAGAGTTGTGCTTAACTGAGAATAGAAATCCTAACCCTAAGTCCGGATAGGGATTCGATAGAAAAGACAGTTATTATAACTGTATCGTTGAGTACGTGTTTGTACTATATAGAATTTTGATCAGTGATTGATCGGGTAGGGTATAACATTAGTAAACCCAAATGAGAGATTAGAAACTCTAATCTCAGGTTAAAAAACCCTAACGTATAGTTAGGAACCTTAAACGAAAGTCGGGAAACCCTAATTTCATTTTTGGGAACCCTAAACCCTAATTAGGAAACCCTAATTGAGATTATCAAACCCTAATGGTGAGAATTAAGGAGAATGATGTTAATTGACTAGAATACCCTTATATTTATAAGAGAAATTACGAAAATACCCTTTTAGGGGTGAAAAGACCAAAATACCCCTTAACTTAAAACTTAAGTTAAGAAATTCTAGAATGTGGTGAATCACCAATGTTAGGTATTGACCATGCGCCTTAAAATCTCAACAAATTTAATCCAAATGGACACCTAGCATTGCTTAGATTCATTGTATCAAAGATATGAGTGATTTTGGAGAGAGAAAATTCATAAAACCTAAACCATTTGCCAACTAGCTCTCAACAACTCTTTTTCTCTCTACATATCCAAAAATTCTAAGTGTTTCAATCACCTAGTAAGCCCTTAAATCATCAAGATCAGTAGAAGAAAACAAAGATCAAAGATTGGCAAGAAGGTATAAACCCTAATTTGATTTTTTATCTTATATGCTTAGTTAAATTTTGTGTTTATGTGTTTAGATCTTTGTTATAGGATGTTTTATGATGATCTATGGTAATATACCATAGATCTATAGCATCCAAATGCATTAAAGTGATGTTTTCAAAATTGTCCATGAACCCTAAAAGTGCTCTGACAAGCTAATGTCAGTGGCCTTAGATCCTTATATGTTAATGTTTTGTGGTGTTTTAAGTTTTAGATTTGTAGTCTGACATGAGGACTGTAATCTGGAAGTTGAATCATAGCTATTCCATGTCCATATTACAAGTTATTGATGGTCAAAGAGAGTTGACCAAGCATGGCCAACACTTTCTGGGTAACCCAGAAAGTGTGCAGCCAACGTCTAACAACACTTTGCTAAGCCAATAACTGTCAGTTTTTATGTGATATGTGGATGTTGTTGTATACGTGCTGTAGCTTGCTAGATGGAGTATAAATCCATGCCTTAAAACCCCTTAAACAACAACTATGTTGGATATATGAGATGGTCAAAGTAGCCATCCGAGACTGGAATTTCCAGAAATCGTATGAACAAACCCTCTGACAGGGTTTGACCGGATCATATCTGGAGATTTAGATCTTGTTGGACTGAGATTATGTTATGTATTTGTTCCCTGTCATGTGTACTACCTATTTCGACCATAAGAACAACGAACGAATGACCAGGACACCAAATTAATGTAGCTTGAAAGTGGTACCTTGAGACTGTTTGGGTTTATGGGTAACCTAGATAACCCAGATGATGTGTGACAGCTACTTTGGGGCGTTGGATCTTGCTGGTAGATTAAGTTACATAAACACTACAAGGTCGAGTTTCAAGCAAGCCCAAAGCATGAATGTACAGAGAATTACAACCGGTCAAATCGAGACCCTCGAGCACTGACTATCAGTGTTCTTGAGGCTCAAGAACACCAACATCGACGCTTTGTGTCGCTATAGCCTATAGCGACGGTTTATAAATATTTTTAATTTTTAATTTTTCAGAAATTAATTAAAAATAGAAATAAATTTTTAAAAATTACAAAAATGGTTTTAAAAATTATTTTAAACTATGAAAAATAATTTTTGACTATTTGTGTAATACCCGGGAAAAAAAAATAATAATATTAAATAATAAAAATTATTTTTGTTGGAAAACATATTAATTGGACTTTGCATTTTTATTTGGGTCAAAGTGGTCATTCAATTTATGTGGGTTAATAAGTATTAGTAAGTGATGAAAAAAAATTAAGTTAGGAAATTTGGGCCTTAATATTGAGTGAACCCAATTAGAAGTTAATTAAAACAAGACCTCTTCATTAATAAACATCTATACCTAATTTTATTTCATAATACAACTGAGGGAAAGAGAGAGGAGAGCGAATTGTGTGGTTGCGAAAAGAGAAGTAGGCGAGGCGGCAGAATTATTGAAGAGGAGAAATTCGTGATACTTGACAAGACCCATTTAGTAAGTAATTGTTATTTTTAGGGGTTAGATCTATCAAGTATATTTCAGAGTATGCTTAATGTTTCTGTAATTGTAATAATACCTTATTGGTTAATGTGGATAGTATGGATAATATATGTGTATATATATAATGAGAATCCTATGAATCTAATGTAATCAGGAAGCTTGTAATGATGATGAGGAAAAAAAAAATAAATAAAAAAACGTCCAGAGAGTCCACGCCATTTTAGAAGCCCATACTGAGCTTCAATGTGGTTTAGTAATATAGTAGTTTATTTTAGCCCATCGATTTGGATTCTTCCTGATAATTTGGTGTTGTAATTGATGAGATCGGTTTCAGAGGTGTATGAAGTCTTGCTAATTAATTCTAACAAGGCAATGGGAAGATTTGTTTTATTTGGTGAAACTACTGGACTTTTGTAATATAACAAGGATTATATATATATATATATATATATATATATATATATATATATATATATCAAGTTTGATTGCAGGACAAGAAGTAATCATTAAAAGATTAATATATTATAAATTGAGTTTGTATTGTAGTTTGATGTAGTTGGGGAAATTAATTTCATATTAATATAAATTATAATTAGCAAGTAACTTATAATTGTATTATTATTACCTTTTATTTTGATCAGACGGAGGAAATTTAAAGAGTTATTTTTGGAATATAAATTTTGGAGTATTAGTAATTGATAAAAGGCGATGATTAAATGTATATTAAATAAATTATGAATTATTTTAGAATTATTAGTTTGGATTGTTTTTAATTTGAGGTGAATATGTTTAGGTTGTGAATGACGTTTCGTATTTGATATCGTTGACATTTGAGGGTAAGATTTGGTGGAGTGTGCTATAAATGGGTTGGAAGTATCAGGTACAGATTCCGTACTCTTTCAGCGATACTTTTGTTACATTTGATTTATTCGTTTTATTTCTTGTTTCAAATTCTATTATTATTTCACATAATTGTTTCTTGTGAAATTCATATAATTGTTTCTTGTGAAATTCATATAATTGTTTCATTTTGGAGTTGACACATTGGATTCGTAATTGTACTCTTTGAATTAGGATATCATGTTCAGTATTTATTTTTGATAATTGTAGAGCGGTACATGTTGTTACCTTCTTTTGAGACCTTGTGACCATAATTTGATTTGGTTCAACATGTACATATAGAACCCCTTTTGTTGGTATTATGTCGCATGTGTTGTGACATGGTATTTTTATTAGATCATACCGTAGGGTATACCTGAGCTATAACCACCTGTGGGGGTACCACAGGCATGTCGTCTTGGCACGAGAGACATGACACTCTCCGTGGCGGTGTGATTAGTCCACGGCGTCTCTGTTTTGGGCTCCGGAGTAAGTGGGCCATTTGGTGTTTTGTTGTGGGAGGCGTATGGGTTAACCCTAGATTTCTGTTCTGCGGATTGGTGATGTTGTGCCAAACGCACCTATCCGATTTGCATACATTTGGATTCGCGGTCCAATGTGTGATTTGCCTTTGTGGCATTATTTTGACTTGCCTGTGTGGCATTATTTTGATGTGCCTGTGTGGCATCATTTGATTTGTCTGTGTGGCATTAGTTTGACTTGTCTATGTGGCAAGATATATTTCTGAGCTCACTCGGTATGAAATAACCCCAGCCATTTGTTTCAGCCTATTATTTTATTGTATTAGTTTTGTTTGTTTCTGTTCAGTTCAATTCATTGAGTTAGTTAATTCAGTTCGTTATTTCTTTATTCGTTTATTGGTTTCGTCAATTTTGTTGATTCAGATATATTTCATTCAGATCTTTGGAGATTATATTTTTGTCCGTATTTACACTTGAGGCTTTGTTCAGTATTTTGTCTCAGTTATTTTCGTATATCAGTTGTTTATCTTTCGTATATCTGTATCCGTACTGGGCAATTGGCTCATGCTGTGTTTTTCTTCCGGCAGGTTTGCAGGGGTGATTCAGGGCTAACTAGTGTGATGAGAGAGTTGTCTTTGACCATCTAGGTTGTTTCGAATTTTAAGTTTTGATTATTTTGACTCTATTTGGAGAATTGTATTTAGTGCGCTATTAATGGATCACCACTATTAATATTTTGAGGTTATTAGTGCTCTATTTTTTATTTTGAGGTTTGTTGTGCTTTGCACGTGACCTCCCTTTCCTTTTCGGGAAGGGGTTGTTACAGAGATGGTATCAGAGCTTAGGTTCTTTCTTGTAGAAAATCTATTTAGGTTTGACCTGTGAG